>APFE031372470.1:0-15255 GCA_000404065.3 Pinus taeda | reverse complement strand
TTCTTTCCATTATCAGTGCAAATAGACCCAATATGAGATTGTGCATCATTTTCAATCCATTTATGAAAATTCTTGAATGTTAGGAAAGCATCAGATTTGTTCTTCAATAAATAAACCCAACACATTCGGGTGTAGTCATCAATAAATATCATGATATATTTATTTCCATTTGCAGAGAAGGAATAGGCATTAGACCACATAAATCTGAATGAATGAGTTCAAGTTTTCTATGTGCTCTTGAATGTGAATCATGAGAAGATTGTTTTCTATGCTTTCCTAGAATGCAAGCATCACATTGCTTAAGTTTCCTAGGAATTGTAGGCAAACCAAAAACACCATTTTTATTCAACAAGTGGAGGATGTCATAGTTGAAATGTCCAAATCTAGCATGCCATAATAAACTTGATGGAAGTGTACCTTCTTCATAATGAGAATTGTATGAGAAATGTTGTGCACGAGCAGAGGTACCTTGCAGCTTCAGAATCCTTTCTTCTTCTATTCCCCTCATGAAAACTGAGTGGTCAGATGCTTTTCTCACCTCAAGCTTGCCATCAAACATATGAGTGGAGTGACCTTGCTGGCGGATGTGGACCAAGGATAGCAACTTTTTCTTCAGTTGTGGTAGATATAGAACATGATGTAGAAGGAAGTCTGGAAGACCAGGCAATTTAAGCCTGATTGTGCCAAGCCCTGATGGCTTTGATTTTTGATTGGTCTGCAAAGTATATTGCTCCATCAACATTGTCAGTAAATTATTTTAAAAAATCTTTTCTTTGAGTCATGTGGCAAGTTGCTCCTGAATCAAGCAACCAATCATTTTTCCAAGAAGCAAGTGAAGCATTAAATAAGTATTCATTTACTCCGATATTACATTGTGCCACAACATAATGAGCGGATTCAAGCGCTTTACCTTTGCCTGTATCATTAGTTTTACCTTTAGGTTGATTTCTTTGCTGCTCAATTTTTTCCCAAGGTAACTTTCATGTAGAGGCATCATGTGATCCATTTCTTTTGTAGCGTATGTAGTGCAAATTTGACTTTTCTCCTTGAGAGTGTTTGGGCCCCCTACCTCTGAAACATCTTCCTCTTCCTCTTTGACAACCTCTTCCTCTGGAAGAATCTTGAGAAAGATTCTTTTCTTTATGAGCAAGGCATACAGCCTCTTCAGAAGATTTAGGGGATGTCTTCTTTCGAAAATCTTTCTCTCTTTCAGCAAATTCTTTCACAAGAGAGTCAAAGGTAACATATTTGAGATTTCCATTTGCTTGCAATGACTCAAGATAATTGGAGTAAGTAGGATAAAGTTCCTTGAGAAAAGTGATAAGAGGAATATCCAATTCAACCTTAGTGGCTTTGATATCATGCATTATAGATTTTACTTCGGATGCAAGAGCAAGAGGATCATTATTTTGCAATTCAAGAGTTAAGAGTTTAATCATGAGTTGAACAACTTCAAGTGCAGAATGTGAGCCATAGAGTTCTTTTAGCTTTTTTAAGGCTTCGAAAGCAGTTGAAAATGGCGAAATATGGCGACTCACCTCTTCACTTACATATGTTACAATTAATGCATAGTCTTTGCTTTTCTTATTTTCCCAAATGGCGAGCTCTTTCTCTGAGGCAAGTTGTTCTGGCTCTTTGTCTCTTTATGCAATACACACTCCTTTCCATAACTCATTGAAAATGAGGGTGTGTTTTATCATCTAGGACCACTCAGGATAGTTCTCCTTGCCAATGAGAAGTATTCCCACAATAGATATGATTGAATGCATACTGTAAAAAAGCTTATGTTGCGAAAAAAACAATTCTGATAGAGGTATTAGAGTGGATATCAAAGTGTGTTTGAACACCCACTACGTTTCATTATAATACTCTATTTCAATATAGTACTGTCATACCATGTCGTAAAAACGTTGTCATAAAAACTATGTGAGAGAACTGGCGTTATGTGTAATATTACACCATAGTTATATTAAAAAATCATTCGTAGCATGGTAATATTCTGGACCAATCATTAAAAAAATCCAATGTATTTGAGTTTACCAAATGAATCCCTTCAAAAAATTCCGCTGCTTCACGTGAGTGCACATAGTTCAGAGTGGCACATCATTTCAACATTGTAGGCCATATGAGTTCATCTCCACAGGAGTTATGAGACCAACATCGCTATACTATCCTCTGTCCACATTCGTTTTAAAACACCGGTGTATTTTGGGAATATATTATTCCAACATCATAGTATTCTGGGACAACGTAGTGGATAGGTGTGATGTTGCTGGAGGATGGCAGTATATGGGCAGTAGCGCAAGGGCGCACAATCAAAAGGGAGCATTGTTAGGCTACAATATACCAGCGAACACAATATTGAACATAATGAGCCATTGCTCTCAATTTATCAGCACACAGAGCAATGTGGAATTGAGCACAATTAGTAGAACTGTGTGCCATGGAGAAAAACTAATATATCAATGGAACGCATATATATATATTAATAATATATATTATATTATATATATATATATATATATAATATATAATATATAATTAATATATATATATATATATATATATATAATATATATATATTTATATATATATATTAATTAATATTATATATATATATATATACCAGAACTATATATCAATGGAACGCATATATTAATGGAACACTGGCCATCAGCGTTTGCGTGGGGACTGAGACAATGAGACAACATTGTATGGTGTATTCAATAGCGTAAGAAACCTAGAACCTGGAGAACTAAGGTTTGAACGATAGGCATAGCATGAATATATGGTTTCAGTCATGCATGCCAAGGCTCTATAAGATGAAGGCTTTCACCCAAAGTGACTTTTCGATCGGACAAAGAATGAATACGGTTACCCAAACCTAACCATCTTTTGGTGAGCGTTATGTAAAAAGAAACTGAAAGGAGCAAAGAATAATACCATGTCAGAGAATAATGGTAAATCGCAGATGGAGCAGGTCCGACAATGGAGCGTTGTTATACCAGCGTGGAGAGAGTAGCAAAAGCTCAAACGTTACTGAGATTATCAGGCAAAGGGATGACCCTGATTACCAAGCATAGGGAAGATCCAGATTATTGAAAAATCGCAGAAGGGAGTTACAATGGTAGTTAGAAGCCATAAATAGCGCTAGCTCTGATACAATGTCAGACCAGGCAGTAACTCCTCAAAAAAAATTCGTGATAGTCATTCAGGTTGGTCTTTATTATATATATATGAGGGAGAGACTGTTCATTTCATCTCCTGGTGATTATTCCTATTCTTTATTATTTATTTAATTAATTTCACTTATTCACCCAATCTTGATGATTAAGTATCAACATTTATTATTACTATGTTTTACCTATGAGTGTGTTACAAACCTCATAGAATGTGTAAAACTATCTAGTCAAGACATTTTTTTAATAAAAATATTAGTTAAAATCTCTAATAAAAATGTTCATATTGAGAAATCGTTTCTAGTTTTTTCAAACAAATTATCTTATTTACATCTCCAATAATGATCTTTAATCAGACAACTAAATATCTGCAAAATGAATGTTTTAAGAAGCTAAACAAATTGGTCATATGTCACTAACGCAATTCAAATTTTAATGTATTGGATAATCTCCACTTGTCATAAACCTAAAGGCTATATTAAAGTCAGTCGTTTTTTGATGGCAAGAGCTAACGGGCATACTATAGGGCATTAAATGCCCGGCTACATGCGCCCCCGTTAACTCTTTAACACGCGCGCGTATTTTTTATTTATGTATCACCGCGCGGCGTGTTAAAGAGCTAACGGGGCACATGTAGCCGGGCATTTAACCGTCTTTTGATCCCTATTGTACTTTCTTTTAATTATGTACGTAAGCATGTCGTAAAATGCAATGCAACTAACAAATCATAAATAAGATAAATGTGTCATAAAGTAAAATAAAAATATTATTATTATGTTTTTTTAATTATTTATTATAATCGTTTAATATGACTTTTTTGTTATTTATTAAACATGATTTATTAAAATTACACATTTAATATTTAGTAAATAAAATTATTATATTAATTGAATATATATTTATAATTATTAAATTTAATTAATAAAAATTGGCATATGTAATTTTAATGTGAGAGGATTCTTGCACATTGAGTTGAGTTTTTTTCAAACAATAAGTTGATCGAGGTCAAACCATTGTTTTACTTAACCATGGATAGAATGAATTGCTAAAATGACAAAGTCATCAAACCTTTATTTTAGTGATTTAAAATTCAATACAACGTCACACTATCTTGGAGGAGACACTTATGCTCTTTCATTCAACTATGTTGACATTCAATGTCTTTAGCATTATAAATAACAAAATTCACCACAGGAAGAATGGCGCCAAAAAATCTAAGTTTATTAAATATGACCATAATATTATTATACCTACTTTCGATTTAAAGTAAATAATAAATAAATGAAAATTTCAAATAATATATAAATGAGTTTTTAGTGCCAAAAAAAATATTTTGTAAAATTTTTTTTTATATAATTTTTTTTAAATTAAAAAAAATAAATAAGAATATTTTTTAAATATTTATTATATAATATAAATTTCTTTTAATTACATTTTCTCAAAACGTTAATATTTTTAAACCCATCAAAGCTTCAACCTGTCGGGCAAGACCACTGAAATGAATAAAGAACTGGAAACTTATAAATAAAACTCTTCACGGAAAAAGGGCGTAGCAGATCCATTACCCAGCCCGGCCTATTCTTATTTGGACATATCCAAACCATATGGATTGTTCCCAGCCATGAGTCTATATATCATATAATATAATTAATATCATATAATATGTTTTTAATATGTTATATATTTTTTAATTTAATTTTCAATTATATCTTACTTATTCTATATATATATATAAACAAAGAATTTTAGGGTAAGTATTAGTTTTTTATAATTTATTCACTAATTCTAAACATAAAATTGTAAGTCTTATGTTTTTATATCTTTATTAACTAAATTTATATAAATTGCACTTAAAAATATATCCTATATTATAGTGGATTTTCCAATTCTGCAATTCCTATTGCCATGGTCAAAGACTTGAAATTGTCATTTTGATATATTAAAGTAATTTTCAAATACTAACATTGTCCAACCAACCATCATCTAGATCTCTCCCTTAAAAGAAAGGCAAATACAACTACTGGCTTATCTTTTGTAGAGTTTCCTTCATTTACATCTACTCTAATATCCATAGTACATACAATGTAAACAACATTAGACATATTGTTTCTCATATATGTTTGGTGGAGTAAAATAATGTACCACATTTACTTACATATATGTTGAAAATATAATATAATCCTATGTAATAATAGATTTATAAATGATATAATGTTTATGTTTCTAAAATTTTCAAAACTATGTTTCTACTAGATATATGCAATTTCAGCTAATTTAATTATTAGAAAATTGAATTTCATGAAAAGACAAAAATATAGTCTAATTCTTTTATGTTCTTTTTTTAATAGATGTTGATGATGGTTGTGGTGGTTAACGTCCACTGAGACCAAACTTTGGTCTATCAGACCTAGATAAATGAATTATTCAGTTTGATTTAGGATTTTATTCCTTTGCTCAAAAAGCTTGGAGAGAAGCCTCCGAAGCTCACTGTGATTTTGACAATGTAAAAGGCTGACAATGTAAAAGGCTGGGAAGGTCAGTATTGCAACAAAGATTTTAAAACTGAGATCTAATGTGGTTGTACACAGGGCACTCTAAGAGGAAGTGATTTTCATCATCCATGTTTGCATTCTCATAGAGATGGTCGAACCTTTCCATCCATGGTGTTTTAGGAAATGTGGTAACACAACATTTTTTATTTTTATTATTTTAATAGAAATTTGGTAACACAAATTTTGATGGTATGATAATTTAATTATATTTTTTAGTTAATTAAATTGCATTTTTAATGTACAAATAAATTTAACTCCAAAAAATTGGAAATTTTGTATGGTAAAAACTATATAACTTAAATTTACAACTTCAACAAATTCTTCCTAGAATTTAGGCAAAATTAATTCAAACATATATCCAAAAATAAATAAATAAAATAGAAAACGTACATATAAAATGTACAAATTACAACCTAGAGTATAAACTTTGAAAAATATGTTAAGTTTTAAGTTTACATATTTAATAACCATTTAAAAATTACTTCATTTTTATATAATAACAAAAAATTAAATCCAATATAATCAATCAATTTACTAAAATTAAAAAATTAAAACCAATTTTGTTTTGGACTTTAATTTATAAGTTTAAGAACAATATCTATATCACATATCTTCATATTACAAGTTTCATAATTATTTATTCAATTTCATTATCAATAACCCAATAACCATTTAATAATGTTTATGAACTTAATAACTTTTTTTTTTTCTTAATCCCTTATTTTCCATTTTTACCTCTTTTCCTTAGTGTTTTAGTTAAAGAACTATATTTAAACAAAAATGGAAGTCCTCGCTTAAGATGTAGCTTGTTAAAATATATTTGATAGATGTATAACTTTGTCAAATTTTGTATCTTAAGCCATTCTTATATACAAGAAGAAAATGTGGACATTGTTTCGCATCACACGGTTCGAAAATCTAGATTACCCGTGTTAAAGTTGGTCGCAATCAAAAAACCCTGAGGTCGACATGTGATTCAGGTGCAGAATGGACGCCGCGTCAAAGATTACTAACACTTTTTACACACGCGGCGTATAATATATACAGCCTAGAGAAAAAAGATGTTTGAAGAACGATTTATTTGCAGCAGTAGAAAATTTGGTATTGTATTTATTTGACAAATTATAATATTCATGTGAATGAATCATTTGAATTAGTGGTAATTTGTTGTATAAATCCTGGAAGCGTATTTAATCAATTGAAAACTTACTATCAAGGTTACTTCAAGAGTTACATTAGGAATAAAGTAAATAATAAGAAAGTAATATAGTGTATATAATTCATGATAAGTAGATTACATGGTGGTGTTTTCAATATAACTTCTTCACCTTTTCCTATAGACACATCTACTACATTTTCAATCTTTCAATGTTGATCATATGCTAAAGGAGGTTTAAATCAAAGACCAACCAAATCTTTAACTTGATATAATGTGATGAAACTCACATTTTTTATTATTTCCAATATATTTAATAGTTGTAGCCTTTAATGGAAAGCTATGTGATTATAAGAAACATTCAAATAAATGCAATGAGTTGATTTTATCCATTGTAAAAACACTAGAATGTACTTTTATAAAAGAATTGCAACAAACAACTTAAAAAATACCATTTTTACAAACATTGAAATCTAAAAAGTTTAATTAAATTAATGTTCAAAGCATTGTAACCAAAATTCTAAAAATAATTCCATTCAATGTACAAACACTAAAATCAATGTAAATAATCTAGAATATTTTTTCTCTTAAACATGACTCAATTGTACAAACACTAAAATCAATGTAAATAATCTAGAATATTTTTTCTCTTAAACATGATTTATTCATCTCAAACATGGTATGAAATCAAATGTATTTACATGCATTTGAATTCTTAGCTCCACTATATTGCTTTGTTCATTATTGAAAATACTCCTATGGTCCCATACATTCTCATTTCCAATTATCAGTACAACCCGGTAAAATATTCATAACAACCAAACTTTGTAGTTATAAAATTCCATCTAATAAAATATATTTTGATAAATAGTGATTCCAAATCTCAATTCTATGAATTATTTAACTTGATTATTGATATAACAAAAAAAAAACACTATAATCTCACTCTCTCTCACACACACATATATAGATATAAAGAGAAACACTTCAAAATGTTAATAATCTTAAATTACAAATGACTACTATATATTTACACCTCAAGTATATAGTTTGGTATGTGGAGGCACATTTGTATTTCATGCATACTATGTATTATAGTGTCTTTGAGTTCTAGTGCATGCTATTTCTTTTGTAACAACTATCCTCTTATTTCAATGTCAAATGACTAAAATTTGATGTATGCTTTCTAATTTTTTGATTTTGTAGATGTTGGGTTGGGGTTATGGATAATTTTTAATTTAATATTAACCTTTTAATTATTTCTTAAATCAATGCACTATATTATCATTGGAATCAGTTCACCAATAAATAAGAAATGTTAATGTAAGACGGGTGGTCATAGGAATATTCACTAGAGGATCTTTAGTCACTAGGATTATCCAAGATCTATTTAATAATGTATGATAGGGAAAAGTAAAGTTGTTAAAGTATTTGGTGTAGAAATTGTTAGAGAAAATATCTTACTGAGGGGAGAGGGTGAACCAGTGTAATAGAAAATTCATATTTCAAAATATTTCATCAATAATTGACTATGTAGTAGTGCATCATAAAAAAAAAAAAAAAATTACATTATAATAATGAATGAAACTATGTATCAAAAAACCATCATCGCATCAACACATGATAACACCTACTTTTATGTGGACACCTTTGCAGCAAAAAACCCCAAATTATTTTATATTCTTCTCGAAATTGTTTACATAGATTTGCAATAACCAACTTGTTGGAGGCACTAACCCACAAAAGCAAATTTGTAGGAACCAACCTGCCTGATGTACAAACCCCAAAAATGTGTAAGCACTCACTTGCAATAGGGTACAACCTAATTGAGGCACAAACCTTGAAAATGTGAAAGCTTCAACTTGTTGTAGGCTTTAATATGATTAAGGAACCAACCTCCTTATTCAACCTAGTGTGGACGACTTCTCACAATATTTCATGCTAGATCTACATGCACCATAAACAATATAGGTCTTCAAAAATTCATTATGTTTTTGATATTATAATGTCGTCATAACAAGTTCTCCTTTCTGAAAATTAAATTTGGAGCTCAAAATAATCGAAAAACCATATAATAGTTTAAATGTTTTACAAAATGGCCCTTTCAAGGTTCGCCCTACAAAATGATGTTTTTCAGTAGCCAATCTACAAAATGAACCTATCTGGCCAATCTAATTATTAGATAATATTCTAATCAGAGAAAAAAAAAGACAAAACTTTCTCACCTCATACTCGACGAAGTTTGAACATGATATCTCTGTTGTATAATGCAATTTCAACACCATCTGCGCTACAATATCATTTGAAATACCATGCTCATAACCAATTTTATTTTCATATTATTGAATGAACTAACCTAAAAATAAGGAGTGTGGGGATCCTATGACCATTAGATCTACAAAATCATTTGATTCCTCTATAATTTTCTCCACACTTCTTACTCCACAAATAATATTATCATCGTTGACATCGCAATCCAAACATAATGTCTATCTAGGTACCTTATTACGCTTTAAAACTATGAATGGAAGCCTTCCTAAGGGATTGAAATTGTCACCTTCTTGCATGATATCTATTTTGTCACCACCTTTGTTTTGAGCTCAATTATTCTTAAGCTCATCATGTAATAGATGTAACAATACAATAATTTAATTCAACTTGATGTTCTCCATGTAAGTCAAGTGCTAATCTGATGTGCCTTGTTGCATTTTGATGACAAAGAAATATTGTCCTTCATAACATTTGATGCCAATGTCACCCATAAACGATGTGACCAAAATGACTATGAAAATATTAATTCATTATATGATGAAATACATGTAACCAAACCTTTTTAGGAAGTTCTAAATCAAGACTAATCACAAACAAAGTACCTGAAATAATCATGTTAACAAAAAAATAAGAACTAGTTATTTCTCACAAGTGTTGTGTATTCAATTGAAATCTAGTTAATGAATATATATATATATATATATATATATATATATATTATATATATATATATATAGCTGTTCTTGTAGACTTGGGACATATACGAGGTAACCTTAGGGCTAGCATTCATGCCAACAAATCTAGACATTTTACCCATATGACCACCTTCCATATGACCTTGTCCCTATTCTTATATGCCATGGTCCTTTGAGCCTTAACCCATTTAGCCATGTGACTTGATCCTTAGGGGACATGGTCACCTACATGATGACATCAACACGACATCATCATGCCACATGGTGACCTATGAGAGTTTCCATGTGTTACTTGAGATCGAACTGATTGGATACCCAAAAATTCCAAGTGTGCCTACCACATGGAATTTATCTATACTACCACATCACCCTACTGTCATCATCATGTTGACATGGCATGCCACATCATTGAGACCTTCCGTATCATCATTTTATCCTGTCACAATTTGCCAAATCTCATTATACTTCCATCTAGATCTACCACCTTATTTTCTTTGATGGAGATGTCACATGGAACTACTACATCATTAATTTTATACCATGCCATACTCCATTACCACATCATCATTTGAGGCCAACCAAAAATCACCACATGTCACTATCCTACCATGTCATTAATTCTACACCATTAGCCTTCACCAATTTCGAGTTACCACGTCATCATTGAAATCCATGTCATCATCCTTAGTATGCCACATGTCGACACTTAATTGATTTGGAGGGCGGATCAAATAATGTGCATATTTATACATAATCCACCTTACATTCTCTTGCTCATCATCATATTCAATGAAAGGTGAATGATGTTTAATTGAGTTAAATCATGCAAATGTTTTTGCACATGAAGTTGTTGATTGACCTCAAATTATTGGATCCACCCTTAACATGTGATATCATTAAAAATTTTGGTACTTTTCACATAAATGTTTTTTCTTTGGTCCTCATTACAACTCCCAACTTCAAACGATTACAACTTCTCATTCGGGAGGTATTTTTCCAAGTGTGATATACTGCCGAAAAGGTCTCGGAGAGGGCTATATAACCATACCATCTATAGATTCATTCAAACATCATGACCTGGACAAAATCTCAACAACTTCAGATAATTTTGGCTTCATGGATCGAAATAATATACTAATCCCTTGGATCCATGAATGAGACTATTGTAGGTTTTAACCCCATATAAAAATTACCTGCAAACGAATTCTTAAAAGAATAAAATAAAAATGACGAGAGCATAAAACATAAAATAGATATACATAGAGATTTTCCTCTAGATCCAAAAACTAGGCCTACTAGATTAATTTTTCATTATATTCCTTTCAATGTTATAATACATATATATACATATTGAAGCATCCATAAACCCCAATCCATTAACCTTGGATTAGAACATAATCATAGTTCCCTTGACCAGATCTACAAAATACTATGGAGACAAAACCATCATGCCCAAAACCATGTACGAAATCCATGCAAAAACCATAGGTATGTTCACCCACCTAATATAGGGACTTGATCATATCCTCTACACCTAATATTATCATAGGTTCTATAATCTTTTGCTTTATGTCAAAATTTTGTGCATAAAAAACAATAACCAAAGAAATTATTTTGATACAGGGTGGCATAAGGTTGAGTTGATGTGGAATAGATTTGGAAGTTTCTCCTTGTAAGAGATTCATGTAGGTTTTAACCCCATACAGAAATTACCTGCATACAAATTCTAAAACACGGAAAATAAACAATGTGAGAGCATAACACACAAAACACATATACAGAGAGATTTTCTCCTAATCCCAAAACTGGGACTACAAACTTGATTTTTCGTTATATTCCTTTCAATGTTACAATACATATTTATACATGCTGAAGAATCCAATACCATGGACCAAAAATCATCGCGTCCAAAACCATGTGTGAAAACCATGCACAAAACCATAGGTGGGTATGCCCAACCTAATATAGGGTCCAAAAAAAAAATTCCCTACGGCGTTGTCGTGGACCCCATAGTGGGGGGCTATCCACCCCCCTCAAACCCCTTGTGAACCTCCCCACTGCATAGTCAGCTGAATGAAGGGGGGGCTCTGTCACCCCTCTAACCCCTGTAAACTACGTAGGATAGTTGTGGAAAAAATATAACACAACCCAACATTTTCTCACTTGTTGTTTTCTTTCCACAGGGTGCCTCAAAAGAGCTTAGTCATTTATCCAGCCCTGAAATTCCCATTGTTTCTCTACACCAAGAGAACTTCTCAGAGCTCAGAGATTTTGTCAATGCATTTGTAGTAGTCTTCAAAGTGTCCAACTTTACTAGCAACACCTTTTTTTCTTCTATCATATCCCTCACAAAGTGATATTGAACATCAATATGCTTTGTCTTTGAATGATAAGCATAGTTCTTTGCCAAGAAAATTGCATGTTGGTTGTCACATTCTATCCTTATAGCTCCCTGTACTAACCCCACACTTGAACAAAATCTCTGCAACCAAACTACTTCTTTGCTTAAATGAGTGGCTGCCATGTATTCTGTCTCTGTAGTTGATAATGCCACTACAGATTGTTTCTTACTCATCCAGCTGTCTGCACCTCCTAATAGGTTAAACACATACTCACTTGTAGATCTTATGTGATCCAGATCTCCAGCCCAGTATGCATTAACAAAGCCACATATATCCAAAACACTATCCAATCCTCGTATTCCTTGGTAGCACAAACCATAATCAATAGTACCATGGAAATACATGAAAACCCGCTTCAGTGCTGTCCAATGCTCCTTTCCTGGTTTTGACATAAACCTGCTCAATATTCCCACTATATGTGCAATGTTTGGTCTAGTACAGACCATTGCATACACTAGGCTACCGAATGCACTTTCATATGGAACATGGGACATGTCCTTTTCCTCTTCTTGTCACTTGGGACACTATTCAACATATAACTTCACACCTACAAGAATAGGAACCTTCACTAGTTCACTATCCCGCATATTAAACCTTTGTAGTATTTTCTCAACGTACTTCCTCTAGTTTAACCAGAGCTTCCTCTTTGCTTGATCTCTTTTAATTTCCATGCCCAAAATATATTTTGCAACACCAAGATATTTCATGTCGAATTTGGAGGACAATTGGGTTTTCAAATCCTGGATAATTTATTTGTCATTTCCAACCAACAACATATCATCCACATATAGGACCAGATACATAACACAGTCACCAATTAATTTAAAATACACGCAATGATCTTCTTTTCTTATGGTGAAGCCAAGTCCTCATATAAATGTATCAAATTTATGATACCACATCCTTGGTGACTATTTTAACCCATGCAGAGACTTCTTTAACTTGCATACCAGTTATTTCTTACCCTTCACCGCAAAACCTTCAATTTTCTTCATATAGATCTCCTCTTCCAGATCCCCTTGAAGAAACATTATCTTCACATCCATATGTTCTACCTAAAATTCAAAAGCAAAAGCAACATATAGAAGTAATCTAATAGATGCTACGTTGGAAATAGGAGAAAAAATATCACCAAAATCAATTCCCAGCACTTGGGAATAACCTTTTGCTACCAATCAAGCTTTTTATTTCTCCACCTTTCCCTCTGCATTTGTCTTCTTCGTGAAAACCCATTTGCTGCGAATGGGTTTCCTTCAAGCCAACAAATCCACCAGATCCATAGCCTCATTTTTGTGCAAAGCTGCCATTTCATCAACCATGGCCTCTTTCTAGAGTTTTTCATCCTCTGAATCTACTACTTCCTTCACAGTTCTGGGATCATCACCAATAATAGATAAAACAAAATTTGAACAAAAAGTAGATGGACTATACCTTTCTGGCTACCTTATTTCTTGAATTGATCTTCTCACACCCAAAGTTTGTGGATCTTCATATTCTAATTCCTCCTCTCCTGTAGAGTCTAATTCTTCCTCCTTTAGCTCAAACTTTATCTTCTCGAGTTCTTTTGATGGGACTTCATGTTTAATAACATCTTTCACCTGTCTGAACACCACATCTCGGTTGTACACAACCTTTCTTGTTACTAGATTATAAAGCTTATAACCCTTTAAACCATCCTTATACCCAATATTGATACACTTTTTAGATTTACTATCAAACTTGGTTATTTTATCCTTTGGAACATATAGATATGCATCACATCCAAATATCCTCAGATGTGAAGGAGAGGTTTTCTTACCAGTCCATACCTCTTGTGGAGTCTTATCCTCCAACACTGATGAAGGTGATCTGTTGACTAGGTAACATGTTGTCTCCACCGCCTCTGTCTAGAATTCCTATCCTAACCGGACACCACTGAGCATGCTTCTTGCCCTTTCCATCAACATCTTGTTCATTCTTTCTGAAACTCCATTTTTCTCTGGTGTGTATGCAGTAGTCTTCTGTCGTGCTATAGCACACTTCTTACAAAATTCTTCAAATTCCTTGCTACAAAACTCTCCACCATTATCTGACCTCAACACCTATATCTTCTTCTCTATCTGGTTTTCCACCAGAGCCTTAAATTCTGTGAAACACTTCAGATTTCTTCTTCAGGAAATATATCCATTTATTCCTTGAGAAGTCATCTATAAATGATACATAGTACACAGACTTACCCAATGATGGAACCTTCACATGTCCCAACACATCACCGTGCACAAGCTCTAATATATGTTTCGTCCTCTTACCATCAAAGGGGAAACTCACTCGATTCTACTTCCCATATACACTGTTGGAGAGGTAAATCCCCTCTACGGATAGAGGCAATCCCTACTAGCCCAACAGGGGTCTAGCAACAATCAAACAATGCTACACTGCAGGTTCCTAGTTGTAATTAACAAGTAGGTAAAAGAAACCTACTTGGATTCCAACGCTATGTTTGTCGAAGAGATGATCCCCTCCCTCCTTCGCTCCAGCCGATCACAATCCTCTGCTATCCTCGCGGACGAACACCTGCACAAGCAAAAAAGAGCAAACAAGAGCGTAAAATCTACTAACAACAACTATGTATCGGTCAGGAAGGATACAATTTGCATTAATCAATCATTGAACAAATGTAAATGGAACCATAAGAGTAGTCATCTATCTTTATTAACAAAAAGTAGAGTAAGGTGGTACAACCGAAGTCCTGACGCTGAGTCCTTCTCTAGAGGGTCCAGCTAGCATGTCTTCCAAGCATTCAACTTTGAAGTAAATCTCCCAAGTCAAAGAGGTCTCTCTCTCACATACAAGGCAACAAGCTCATGACCTTCCTCAAGCTCAAAGCAATCCTCACACAACACACCAAAGGCCTACAAAGAGCAGCACTAATGCACTAAGAATTCCTCAATCAAAGTCTATATGTTCCAAACTAGCTGCTCATGGGCAATGGAGGAGGCTTATAAAGGAGAAGGAGTCTCC
>APFE031372465.1:15845-38941 GCA_000404065.3 Pinus taeda | reverse complement strand
GTGCCACATCTGTAGCTCGAACTGAAGTGCTCCAAGAGAATAAGATAATGTTTATAGTCCAAATATTATTAAGAGCTAATAATATTTGACTGTTCTATATTTAGACTGGCAGTCTAAAAAATAGTCTCCGCCCATATGTCTAAAAATAGAAGTCTATATATTTTTACCAACATGACCAATCATCCATAAATAGAATCCGGCAACTCATAGACCATGATCCATATGTCTAAAAATAGACATAGTTTAAAAATAGACTTTGCCTCCAAAAATAGCCTGCGGGCACACTTAGTGAAGGCGACTTCTTTTCACTAAGCTCCATCATCTTGTTGCATTTTCAACATATAAAACAACAATAGCAATGCATATAACTACATGTTACTATCATTATTGACTATCCGATGCATGTGCATATAACTACACTAATCAACTAACGTTTATCATGAATGTAACCATAACATCAAAATACATGTACATAAACCTGATGTATATAAACCTAATGCATATAAGAATCCTTGACTTACATACCTGCATGCCAAACATACAATACCTCTATGACGATATGCTCTTACCCCAAAATCCAATGCTGCAACCTCTTTATGATGATCTGCATCTCTTTCTCTGTCTTAGCCAACACATTAGCATCATAATATACCAATATCACCACGATGACCTAGATTTCATACCATGACTTTACAAGGCATGTTTGACCTACTATTCATGCCTAACTATAACCAAGACAATTCATGCATAACAACTGTGAAAATTTCTGAATCTACACATTAGAAATCCTACTGCAATCACTGGTTTATCATCTCCAACTTGTTCTTTACATTCAACAAGTTATTTAATTATTTAAACAGTGATGAAAACATTATTGTAGACTACACATACATACAAATCATGAACTGAAATAAAATGAGACTATGACACAAGGGACACCATTATTTTTGGACAATCGTCCCAGGAAAAACCCAATGCGGGAAAACCGATGCAACAACTTTGAGGGTTTTATTATTAAGCAGTAGTTATGAATACAATCTGGATGTCCTCTCAGCTATCCAGTTATAGAGATAAAAAATATACTGGTAGAAACCTAAGTGAGATTACCTCACTTCGCCTGGCAAAAATCTCTCCTTTCTGGCAACTGGACTGATCGTCCCTAGCTACAACTGTGCTGCCCCTACATAGTAGCTACATGGGCCTACGTGGAGCACACTAGGACACTGCGTCGACACTATGCTGCCTCCTCTGCCTTCTAAAGCTCTAACGTCAGTCTTTCCAGCTGATTCTACTGCGCCCCAGTCTGAATTCATATTTATGCTGGAGGATGACCCTTCCCTTTCGCTAGAAATGTGTGGGCCCTTCCTGGCCCAACGTCAGCCTCATAAGGTCAGCACTGCCTCCTCTGGCATCTCTCTACCTCTCTCTACTGTGTATTTGAGGTCCCAGAGAAGATCTTCCAACCTCAACTATCCTTGCCCCTCTGCTACAACAGATCACTTGTTCAATTTTCATCAGCAAAACTTGCCCCAAAAAAATCAAACTCTTTGATCTCTCAAGTGTATCTCCAACTAACCCTAAAGCCTCCTCTTATACTTTTCCTGTTGATGAATCAACGACTGAGATTAAGTCCCTAATCAACGACTAAGATTAAAACAGACTTGATCCTCGTCACTTATAATTTTCTCACACATATTCTTATTAATACCCATTAATATTTTTATTTTCCTAAGTTTAGATTTAGGAACCCATTAAAAATATTAATTATTTTAATAACTCCTCATCCGAGTGGAATTTCTCCAAACGGTTTTTGGGTTCTAGATATCTCATGTATTCTAGCCCCTCCACAAAATTTTGGAGCTAGAGCACATCCGATGCTACCCAAAATAAAAAACAACTACATATAGACATATAACACATGAGTATGAAACCATATACACATCATTCTAGCTAGGGTCTAGTCATCAATGCATGACTATATCAGCTACATAAACCATGACCTCATGCGTGACCACAACAACCACATCATGTGCACTTGAGAATATGTGAACAGTGACGTGCATAAAAAATGCATATACAACCATACACTCATGATGACATAGTCCACAACAGCACCTTCAACCTTCACATGGCAACATCACTACAACCATGATCAACACCATGAAAATTCAACAAGCACATGGACTACGTGCATAAGGAACATACATGCAACCAACATGAAATCATGATCAACACACAGTCCAAGGAGTGCATAACCATGCTCTGAAACCACTTTGTAACGCCCTCCTCCCACATCTAATGAAGAAACCGGCCAGCTAGGGTAAACATGTGACAAGAGGTCACTATGATAAGACTCAACCTCCTAGGTAACCTTAAGGAAATGGAGTCGATAAAACAAGACCTTATAGACCTCCCTCGGGTGATTCATGACCCCCAGGAGCTAATCCACCACTCTAAGTGACCAACCCGTAAGTTAACCTGGCATTTCAATAAATTAAACCCACAGTCACTCCCATCACAAGGCATGCATGCAACTAGAACCCTATAGTCACTCCTACAATGCCTGCAAGGGAGAGACTATAGTATTTTTTCAGCCAGTTCTGTGCTAGAGATCACGAGATTTAAGCCATTTTTTCAGGGGTAGTTTCCAAACCAATGCCTAGAACTTGATGAGAATTTCCAAGACAAAATATGACACTAAGGCAAAGCCTCTAACGCAGAACTTGATCAAGGGTTTGACCTAACCAAGCCTAACTATGACAGACATTTGTCAAACGCTTAGTAAATATGCAACCTATAGGTGTAAATACCACATCTGAGCATAGGGGTCTCATACTTATCTGAGACTCGCTATGAAGCACTGTATCCTTATCACATTAGATGCCATTTCATCCATTATGTCATAGATGATGAGAGCCGTACATAGTTGTTGTCATAAAATGCATACATAACCAGCATAATAGGGACAAAAATACCAATCAAATCACATCCATATAAAACACATATAATCCATCATAATGCTCATAGAGATACAAGGATAAATAACCTTTCATTAATGATGCAAAATCCAAACCCAGAATGGGACTTCCACATTCCATTTGACCGTAGAATGGCTGAGCCAAATCTCTCTTCAACCATTCACCCCCATGCCATATTCTAAGCATGAATGTGGGATCTCATAGAACACATCAATCAAAAATCATCCAAGGCTTCCAAAGGCCATCCAACTCAACCCATCAAATAGTGATTCCACCTCACGGTTGGACATCACAAGCTTTCTAGGGCTCCAGAGTGTTTGTTCCAACCCATCTTTTAGGACTAGTAACTCAACTCACAGTTTACACTGGGCTCCAGAGCATTTGTTTAACCAAGGCTCCAGGATTAGTAACTCAACCCACAACTTTTACTGGGCTCCAGAGCATTTGTCTAACTAGGGATTTAGAACTAGTAACTCAACCCACCAAGTTCTCCAGAGCATTTGTCCAACCAAGGCTACAGGACTAGCAACTCAACTCAAGATGTTACAAGGCTCCAAACTGTTTGTCCAACCAAGGCTACGAGACTTGTAACTCAAACCAAGCCGTTACAGGGCTCCAGAGCACTTGTCCAACTAAGGCTCCAAGAGTTAATAACTCAACCCAACCTAAATGAAACATGAGAAGTAACCAGAAAAACAAATAAATAAACCCACAACACCATGGCTATCCGGAAATGGCAAGGCTAGGAAATTCCACTGTTAATCCAGGCAATCCTCCATGCCAGTGATATACCATGACCAATAAACTACATGCATGTGCCATGCATGCCAAAACTAGTCCGGAAAACATACATGCACTGGGTACCTACAAGAAAAACCCACCGTAGCTGCTAATCCTGATGTCCTCTTATGATTTCCTGCTCTTCCTTTGCCTTCTTTCTCCAAAACTCCAAGTGTGCCACACTCTCCAAGAGTGTTCCAAGAAAGCTCTGTGTCCAAGAGTATGAGAGAGAGAATATAATAGAAGAGAGCTCCACCAAAACCTGTCAAAATCTTACCAACTGATCCTCAGAAGCCTTTTTATCAATGATGCCTCTATTTTCTTCATTTTCCATTATTTTCCTTCATTTTCCTCCTCACATGCAACTTGTGACCTTTCACCTTCCTTTTCTCCTAATTTGCATTATTTTCATAAATAAAATGCCAATAAATGCCCCATGCCTTTCCAAAGCTTTTTCCATTTCCTTTTCCAATTTCCTTAGCCATAATAAACTAAATCAACACCCATTAAGATGTTTCCCTCACCATTCATCTTGGAATATGTGTCCCATCACCATAGCCTTATATATATTTTTACATGACTTTTTAACCAGGGTTGATACCAAGGAAAAACAACCAAGTGAAAGCATATGATCAGACAAAGAGATGGTGATGATGGAATGAGAAAACCAAGGCTCATCTAGCAAAAACAGGTTGATAAAAATGACAATCACGAGAGGTAATGTGGCAATGGTTTCATTTTTACAAAATATTGAAACATGGGAAACTATGCTTGAGGATACTTGAAGATAGTTTCATTTTTTCACAAGCTTGAAACATGAGAAAAAACTATGCTTGGATTTGGTTTCATTTTTACATAATCTTGAAATGGAGACAAATTATGCTTGAGATTGGTTTCATTTTTACACAAGCTTGAAACAAAGAAAAAATGTGCTTGGATTTGGTTTCATTTTTACACAAGCTTGAAACAAAGAAAAACTATGCTTGAGATAAGTTTGAATGCCCCCAACATAGTTCAAGGTACATGCCCCCCAAGCTTCATGTCATTCACCTAAGTAGATTACTAGTTACTAACAGGTGGATGGAATGAAGGTTCATTTACGAGATCAAGTAAAAGACTTGAATTGGACTTTACGAGATCTAATCAAAGACTAAAATTGGAAGGGGACGTGTTTCATTTTTTTTAAGGAGCTTGACACAAGAAAAGGAACTCTGCTTTGACACCTTGTTTCATTTTTTAAGGACCTTGACACAAGAAAAGGAACTGTGCTCCAGGAACCTTGATTCATTTTTTAAGGAGCTTGACACAAGACAAAGAAATCTGCTCCGAAAAACCTTGATTATGGACCATAAGAGGCCATGGCTTCCAATAAGTTCTCATCAGATGCGAGAACATTGCTCTGGAAGGGATACATGTCAAGGGATCTAATGGAAAGATCAGGCTCCAATGCCCCTAGTACTTGATGCACTATATCACTGACTAGATCATCAGTTGACGTGGGCATGGAACATGTGGCCACATAATCAACCTGTGGCTGGGGTGATACCACTTGAATACAAGGACTATTTAGGGAAGATGGTTGATTGGGAGTCAAATTAGGACAAATGAATGAAAGTTGATCAATGGTCACAATTATTCTTTCATGTGGGAAACATATGACACAAGAGAGAGACAAGAGCTCCAATGACATAAAAATAGTCACAACCAAAGAGTAAATTAAAATCCAAAGGGCCTTGGACAACCATCACATTGATATAGACGATTTTTCCTCCCAAAGTAATAGGAAACTTAGGAAGGATCCCTAATGGTTGACTAGTTCCTCTGATAAAAGCCAAAATATTCTGGGTAACGAGCACAAGTTGTGGAGAACCTAAAGCTTTCCAAGTAGTTGAGGAGATAATACTAACTGATGCACCTTTGTCTATGATTGCGCTAGGTACGGGTATATTATAAGCCCGTACTATGATCTAGAAGGGCATGTAAGAAGGAAGACGGTATCCTGTGAGTCGAATCCAATCAAAGGAAGAGACCATACTACTTGGAGGGGTTGTCATGGGAATGAGAGAACTGCCCTGTTGTGTTATGGAAATAGGAGGATTGCCCTGCAGTACCGTGGGAATAGGAGGATTGCCCCCAATTCATTGAAATCTTAAGAAACAAGAAGAACCTGAGTGGTATGAAGTTCACTCTATATGAGAAATGTACGATCAACTGAAGGTGGAATCAGGTCAACCATTTTCTCAACCAATGGTTGGTGGGGAACAAACTCATGGGATTCACTTTGAGAGAGAGTGGGATTGACTAGAGATGGATTTTGATCAATCACTTTATCAAATAGTGGAGGATCAGGGGAAAGCTTTCAATAACCAGTCAGAAGACGAGGCTAAGAAGCTACAAGGTTGTCCAACACTTTTGAGGCTTCATCCATATAAGGAAAAAGGTGAATAGGATGATTCCCTTCACGTAACCTATAGGGAAATTTGACTTTACTCTTTTTCCCATGAACCTTACTATCACTAGTTGAGGGTTTATCACCAGCATGATCTCTAGAGGTTGATGACAAAGACATATGTGAGATTATGGACCACTCTTTTAATACCTTGGGAATACTAGGACAATATTTAAGAAGGTGGTCACCCTTACAAAGCAAGCAAGGGAATTTAACTTTGCGGGGTTGGTTGGAAGGTTTCTCCCTACTAGTTGCATCCATAGCAATGGCTGCTTGGTTTCCCCCCTACTTATTTTTCTTCTTCTTAATATTACTTTTCTTCTTCTTCTTATCCATTTGGTTAGTAACATGCAGGATTTCACCAGACAAAGAGGAAGAGGAAGAAGACCGAACATGTGAAGAAGGAAAAGAGTCAACTTTAGGATCAACTAGAGGTTGACATTATTCAGGTGGAGGAGAACTCAGTTGAGAAGAAATTTGGACATTCAGAACCATAGGGGTCGAAAATAACCAAATTGACAAACCAATGATAAATCTGAGAAGGGACAATGTTGCCATATAAGGAGCACCAATATTTCCAAAAGAAGGAAAATAACCTGGATTCCTGTTAGAGGGGTTTCCTTGATTGGTGGAATCAGGAATTTTTGCCATTAGTCTCAACCTAAGATCTACTAAGGAGTAATTCCACAAAAAGGATGTTTTTCCACGGTCAATTAATTGATTTTGGAAATTAAAGACACAAACAAAAGAAAGGGGTAACTAGGAAAAAGGGTTTACCAAGCAACCGTGAACTGCAATATACACCTTGGTGAACCAATGACTTAATGTACGAAAACCAATCACCTCGAATGTTTTGTTCGGTGTATCACAGTATACAAGGTAGCAGGATCAGTTACCTATGGATGGATACCAACCTATAGGGGACTCCCAAAATATACTCGACGATACATGGGAATGTAATCCGTAGTAGTGCTATCTAATGCATAACCGAACTTCGATGAGAGCGTTCCCATATACTTTTCATGCATGGACCATTGTCCGATATACCCGAAGGTACGTGGAGAACAATCCTATTCACTTATGTACATGGAACGAGATTTCACCCCCAAGATGCAACACTGGCAAACAACAACAACTCCTACGTTTAACGACGTCGGAACACGTCTTTAGCATAGACCTCTAGATGTTTGTGTTAATGTTCCAAATGCTCCTTAGGTTAATTGAGATGAATTTTAAAGTTGATCTTGAATTATGTTTTGGTTTCAAGGCTGAAAAATTGATATCACCTTAACACACCTACGATGCAACTAATATGAAAAAATGATTCTTTTCATTTCAATGAAAGCTATCTAGTGTAGGGAAGAAGTGCAAACATTGTTAGGATATTCCGACACATAGGAAATAGTTAAGTATAACTTGGTCTAGTGTAGAGTTAGGTAAAGTGTGTTTCTTTACTATGCAATTTTGTACTTTACAATCCGACGGTCACGATATGCAGTGATCCCACAGTTTATTCTCTCATCGGTATTACCGACACTTGATCCATGGCTTGACACCCGATTTGTCAATGATATCTATTGAAAGAGCATGGAGGGTCATTTGTAGGGTAACCATTCATGAGAGAAGCTTATGTAAATTTTCATTCTTTTATTAATAAATTTCCTGAAGTGGCCGCATTGGCTCAGGCTATGGACTGTTTCCCTCTTTGATGTTTTAACCATGTCAACAATACTGGTGTATTGATCTATGATCTATTTTTGAGCAGTGTCCTTTGGTTTTCTATCTGAGGAACTTACCCTGTAAATTCCTACATGGTATCAGAGCTATTTGAGGGCCGTATTCGTTGGTGATCCAAATCTGAAGCTGATAGAACTGCATCCAACTGTTGTTTCCTAGATCTACTATTTCTAACTGCTTTCGGGCTGAGAGGACTACTCTATTGTGTTAGGAGCATCTGTTCCAGTGAGGAACCCCTTTCATTTCAAGCGAAAAGGTTTCTAGTAGCCCTAGCTACGTCATTTTTAAGATCTGGAGGTATACAGTGTTTATTTGCAGTTTCTAGTTATTTTCTCTTTGTATATTTCGGTTTATTTAGCTCTTTGCTTTTTTTATTATCGGATCTATACCTTTCATTTTTGCGTATGCTCTTTGCCCTGTGACTCTGTGCGATCTGGGCAAATCATAAACATAAAGGAATGATTTTTCTCATGCGTATGCTCTTTTCCGCCGCGCCTTAGTGTGATCTCAGAAAATCAGAAACATTGAGGAAAATATTTAGTTTCTAGCTAAAGCTAACTTCAAGCCGTAAGATTTGTTTTTTTTTTGTATGTCTGTGTTGGGTTCTATGTTTTCTGTTTTGTAGGGAAAGAATAGCTTTCTCAAGTAAGCATGCAGCCCAACGCTTTAGTGACTAAAAAAAAAAACCCATTCCTCTTTTCCAAAAATTACTAAACTTTTAATCTAGCTCACTTGGTCCAAAGCCACTTTATGAGAGTAGAGGTCTTGAGTTCAAGTCTTCTTTTTGTTGAGCTAATTAGAATAAGTTTGGAAAGGGGGCGGATTTTTTTAATATAACATTATCATTCATTTCCGCACATTCCCGCACTTCGTCAACATCTTCATCAACTTTTCTTCAAAAAGCCATAACTTCTTCATCCGGAAGCCGTTTTCGGAGCCATTTTTTTGAACTAGCCTAATTTTTCGAGATCTTTCCATTGGAACACATAGTTTCAACATCTATAGATTCAGTTTCTGTTAAAATGGAAAGTCCATGCCTAGTTATTCTTGACAGCACCAACTACTTCCAATGGTGGTCCTACATTGTGGATTTAATTAGAAGTAAAGGTCTTTACAGAATAGCCTCAGGCCAAGAAACCAAACCGGAAGATGAAGATAAGGTAAGCAAATGGGAAAATAGGCAAGATCAAGCACGTGGGTTGATAGGGATGTCTATTTCTCCAGACCTTAGATTCCATATCGCACAACTTGATACTCTTGATGAAGCAATGAAATAGATCACTAAAGTTTTTGGAATTAAAAATGAACTTAGAGACCATCAACTTGAAAATGAGTTGCTTACATTAGACCCCAATAATTTTTCTTCCATTGAGGATTTTCTATTCAAGTTCAAGACCCTTAGACTTCCTTGGAAGGTATTAAGGTTAAGAAAGAAGATGGTAACCTTATCTATTCCATTCTTACTAAGTTGAGACCAACCTACTCTGTGTTTGTTTCCACCTTCCATTCTACAAGAGAAGCCTTCATTTCTTAAGGACAAGCCTACGAGTCCCCTTCCTTTGATTCCTTTTGTCATTGTTTAATAAGAGAGCAAGAAAAACTCTTACACCTTGGTCTTCTTAATGTTGGAAAATCTTCTAAGAAAGCCTTAGCGCCCCAGCAGCAACCAAATTCAAAGAATCCTAAGAAGTCGTATCCTAAAAAGAATGGTCCTAAACCAAACAAGGGTCCTAAGAAATTTTAGCCTCAAAATGAAAAATAATTTCAACAAAATGATAAGGCAAATAAAAACAAAGGGAAGAAGACTGATAGACATTGCCACTTTTGTAATCGAGATGGCCACTTAGAATCAAAATGCTTTAAGAAGATGGAAGCCTTGGAAGTAGCAATGAAGAAGCATAACATCCATTTGGAGCACTCTTCAACTTCAACTTCATCTTAAGGAATAACACTTTCTTCATGTGGTTGTCAAACATCTCGGTCTGGATATGCACTAAATGTATCTTCGTCTTCTAATTCTCATGAGTGGGTCATTGACTCTGGAGCTTCTTATCCCATGGCCAAAAACAAAGCCATGTTTTCTTCTTAAATGGAATTTGATCCTCCCTACTACTAGTACTATCTTGGCATTTGAATGCGTTTCATTTCCACTTTAAACCCCCAATAAGGTGAATTTACATCAGAGGAGTGAGGGAACGAACCGCTCACCCGACCATAGGGAGGGTGAGGGCATCTTGAATCATTTTTGTTAAGAGAATTAGAGAATTGGGCTTAGTTACTGGAGATCAATGAACGGAGATCCATTACTATAAGTTTCTAGTAGTTGCTTATCCACTCGTCTAGTGGACCTTTCGGGCTACCTTCCATCTTTAGCGTGAGACAATTATCTCTGTGTTCATTCCATCATTTTGGAGAATAAAAAAACTGGTTTGATGCTATTACTTACGTGATTCTTGCTTGCTCGATGGCTAGACAACCCGGATGCTGCAGGCTGGGCTAGGCTGGTATGGCTTGCTTGCTTAGACTTACTTGGGCTTTGTAACACCAAAAATATATATGTTGGTGATGATAGATCTCTTAGTGTTGTAGGAACTGGAACTATTCATATAGACAATGGTCAATTTAATGATGTATTATGTGTTCCAACCTTATCCTGCAACCTTCTATTTGTATATTAGATAACTCATTCAGGTGAAGGTAAAATCATTGAATTTTCACCTCACAATGTTGTAATTAAGGACCTAAGAGATCCTAGACATATTTTAGCTACTGGCATTATTGATGATTCTACAAGGTTGTACAAGTTTAACAACTTCGGGTCATCAAATCTTCCTCAGTATTTGCTGCTCATAATGATGAAGTGAGCAAACTTTGGCATGAGCGATTTGGTCACTTAAACTATCGCTCCCTTCAGAACCTATGTAAAGAAAATATGGTGACAGGTCTTCCAATGGTATCTTGCAGAGATGGTGTTTGTTCCAGATGTGTACTCGGAAAACATCATCGAGATAGTTATGAAAAACGTGCCTCTTGGCACGCCTCAGCCCCTTTACAGCTTGTGCATAGTTATTTACGTGGTCCACTTCCAGTTGTTTCATTCTCTGGCTACAAGTATTTCTTAACTTTCGTTGATGATTTCTCCAGACGCAGTTGGGTATACTTCTTAAAACTCAAGAGTGAAGTATTTAACATGTTTTTGGCCTTTAAGGCCTTTGTTGAAAAACAATATGGACATCAAATTCTTAAGCTAAGATCTGATAATGGCGAAGAATATGTTAACAACAAATTCATCAACTTTTTCATTGAGAATGGAATTCAAATGCAACATATTGTTCCATATACTCCACACCAAAATGGTGTAGCTGAAAGGAAGAATCACACCTTAAAGGAAATGGCTAATTGTATGCTTCAATCTAAAGGACATAGTCTTAATTTTTGGGCAGAAGCAATTAGCTGTGCAAATTATGTAATAAATCACACTCCTACTAAGGTTTTAAAGAATATCACTCCAGAAGAAGCATGGAGCTCAATTAAACCAGATGTAAGTCACTTTCGTGTTTTTGGAAGTGAAGCATGAGCCCATATTCCAGATGAGAAACGTAAAGCTTTAGAACCTAAGGGTGAAAGATGTATTTTTGTTGGATATCCTGAAGATGTCAAAGGATATAGACTTATTCCACTTAAGTCCAAAAATGTTATCATTAGAAGAGATGTAAAGTTTGCTGAAAATATATTGGCCTACGAGCCTAGTTCGACAGATGTGCCACCTCTCTCTATCTCTTCTACTTTTGAAAATATTTCTTCTTCAGATGATGAAAGCGAGGATGAAAATCCTCCCCCACCTTCTTAGGATCCTTCTTCAGCTCCTCAACTTCCAAAATGGGTTTGTGCTAGTCGGGATGCAGCAGGCGCTCTTGCCAGTGATCCTACAAATCAACGATGTACACATTCTCAACTCGATAGAGCCTCTTCTTTACTGGCTCAAGCTTAAGTGAATTATGATCCTGACACCTTTGTAGATGCTTCAAGCCATCCAGGCTGGGACGAAGCTATGAATGAAGAATATCGTTCATTATTGGCAAATGATACATGGGATCTTGTTCCTCTACCAAAGGGACGAAAACTTGTTAGATGCAAATGGGTTTACAGAACCAAGTATGGACCAGATGGGAAAGTTGATAAACATAAAGCTCGTATTGTTGCTAATGTTTTTTCACAAGTTGAAGGCATTGACTATACTGAAACCTTCTCCCCTGTTGCCAAAATGAACTCTATCCGCCTTGTTCTTTCCCTTGTTGCCTCTTTCAAATGGGCAGTCCATCAGATGGATGTTAAATCTGCCTTCTTGCATGGGGACTTGCATGAAGAAATCTATATGGAACAACCTACTGGCTTTATACAAACAAAATCCAACCTTGTATGTCGGCTTAAGAAATCCCTTTATGGTCTCAAGCAAGCTTCTCGGGCTTGGTATGCCAAAATGGATAGCTTTCTTTTAGAGATTGGATTTTCTTGGTGTCATTCTGACAATACTGTCTACACCAAGAAAGTGGGCAAGTCTCTTATCATTCTTTTTCTTTATGTTGATGATCTTATCCTCACTAGTAGTGATCTAAACCTTATAAACCATGTGAATTCTAGCCTTAAAAATAAGTTTGAAATTACAGACTTAGGACACTTGCATTATTTTCTTGGTCTTCAAGTCTTGGAATCCAAGGAAGGTATTTCCTTTTCCCAGTCCAAGTATGCCTGTGATCTTCTACGCCATTTTCACATGGAAGACTGTAAGCCAACCCCTTCTGCCTTTCAGTCTGGAGCCAAAATTTCAATCACTTGTACTTCCCCTAAAGTTGATGCTACCTTATACCATCAACTTGTAGGAAAACTTTTGTATCTAACCCATACTCGTCCTGACCTTTCCTTTGCTATTAGCCTTATTGCTCAGTTTATGCAAAACCCACATGAAAGTCATTGGAAAGCAGCTAAACGAATACTTCGTTATGTTCGAGGTACAATCCGTTTGGCAATCATTACAGTGCAGAAGCATCTCCTCTATTGGTTGGTTTCACTGATTCTGATTGGGCTGGTGACCCTGATGATCGGAAGTCTACTGCAGGTTATGTGTTCACTCTTGGTTCAGGACATATTACATGGGCTTGCAAGAAACAAGGTGCCATTTTTGTTTCTTCAGCAGAAGCAGAGTATCGTGGTGCCGTAGAAGCTAGTAAGGAAGCCCTATGGCTTCGTCAGATCCTGTCAGAGTTTGGCTTTCAGCAGCAGCATCCGACTACACTTTGGTGTGATAATCAAAGTGCCATTCAACTATGCAAAGATCGAGTCCAATACCAGCGTAGCAAACACATTGAAATGCACATGCACTTCATCAGAAAGATCATTCACGACCATGTTCTTGAAGTGCAATATTGTTCAACAGATGATCAAGTTGCAGACATCCTTACAAAGGCTCTCACAGAGGCGAAGTTTACTAAAATTTGATTTATGGTTGGAGTTTAGGAAGTTGTCACTAAGGGGGAATAGGCTCTAATGCCTTTCCTTCTCCTATTGTGTCATATTTGTACATCCTTCAATCCTATCCCAAGTTGTTCTTAAGGGGGGATGTTAGGATATTCCGACACATAGGAAATAGTTAAGTATAACTTGGTCTAGTATAGAGTTAGGTCAAGTGTGTTTCTTTACTATGTAATTTTGTAACTTACAATTCGACGATCACGATATGTAGTGATCCGACGGTTCATTGTCTCCTTGGTATTACCAATACTTGATCCATGGCTTAACACCTGATTGGTCCATGATCTCTATTTAAAGAGCATGGAGGGTCATTTGTAGGGTAACCGTTCATGAGAGAAGCTTATGTAAATTTTCATTTTTTTTATTAATAAATTGCCTGAAGTGGCTGAGTTGGCTCATGCCATGGACTGTTTCCCTCTTTGAGGGTTTTAACCATGTCAACAATACTGGTGTATTGATCTGTGATCTGTTTGTGAGCGATGTCCTTTGGTGTTCTGTCTTAGGAGCTTACCCTGTAAATTCCTACAAACATTGATGCAATAATCAAATATGCAACCAACAATATCTTGCTAACTAGATCTTCCAATTCCACAATTCCAATGTAACGATCAAAATATCAATGAATTTTAATTCACTAAAGTTCACCTACATTACTTTTTTTCTTTTCAAATGAATGAAGATACACTTATCAACTTTCAACACCAAGCAATGTAACCTGTACTCAATGACAATCTTAAAAACACCTTTCTAGTACAATGTAACCTAATGCAATTTCCAGAAGTAATGATCAATTTTGAGACGAAGGCTTAACAAATGCAAATGCAAATTCTTCCTAGTTTCCAAAAGAACTAAAATTGCTTATGAGACAACAAATCAGTAACACATGCAACCAACAAAAAAATAAATTCGATTACCCAAATAACTAAAGATTCAACAAAAGTTCATTTTCACTACTTAAACATGGAACATACTTTTGCAAACCACAAAGAATATAATAACAATAATTCAAAATTCTATGCACAAAAAATTCTTAGAAACCCTAAAAAAATCTCATTTTTTGGACCAACGCGGGTAGATAGTGTAAATTAGGGTTTCAAGTGCGATTGTACTCAGTGAAATGTGCACAAAAAGTGCTCTGCTTCTTAGGAAAAGGATGATGGGCGAGAAAATATTAGGAGAAAACAAACAATGTTGAACAACGACCTAGATTTGAAACTCTAAACCACACACCACTCAAAACGTAGATCCACAATCAATCAAAGTTACATATCACTAAGAGGTTGGAAAAACTTATCAAAAGAGACAAAAAACAAAATGAGGTTTGAAGGGTTATGAAATCCCTAGTGGAGTCACCGTTTTGTTGTGTAGGTCGTTATCCTCCACAGTATCCCAAGGCTGAGAAGGAAGACCAAAGGAGGTAACCTCAAACCACTTACGGTTCAACAGCTAAAGCTGCTAAACCAAAGAGGGACCTCTCTATGAATTCATAGCCAGTGATGAATGGAACAAGAGAGGATTTTAGGCTAGATATGTTAGGCTCAGGTAGGGTTTTGAAAGTTTTAGGTTTTGATGTTGGACAAGGGATGAAAACCAGGTAGCTAGGTCAAAGGATCAAAGGGTTATAGTAGCAAAGATATAGAGGAGCAAGGTAGAAATTATTTTATGATGGATTTAGGGTTTGTTGGTGTATTGTAGTTTTTGAAAGAAGAAAAAGGTCTTAATGAGCATGTACATCATGAATTCATTAAGTAAGAAGGAAAATTACACAAAATGATATTCCCATCAAAACAAAACTTTATGTAGAGAATTTTGTTTATAAACTTTAATGAAAACCACTAAATAAACAAGTTATAAAAAGGAGAGATGTATATCATTCAAATAAAACTAAAACATAGAAAATACATCATCACAAACTCACTGCACATGAATTCCTAGATAATAGCTGCAAATTAATCCTTTGATTTCCTGAATAAAGTGTCCAAGTACAAGCTAAAAGTGTTCTCTTCTCTGATGTCCAACCTGTTCTATGACTGAGAAAATGACACATATAGACAAAAACAACATCTCCTTGCTCTCAGGGGTCTAATCCATGAGTCTAGGAATTGATACACGAGGTGTTCCAACCAAACCCTAATGTCTAGGGAGGTTAAAACAACTCCTCCAATTAAACTTTGACTCAAACCACTCTCATTAATGAAGCCTAAATTTACATAAAAGAACTTAACAAGTCTATTTACCTATCATTACATCATAATTACATCAAGGTTAATCAATTACACCATAAAAAGTTGAATCCAACTGATAAAACTAAAGAAAAGTTGTCACAAGAAAAAACCCCTCGAAATCAGCCAAAAACGCAGCGAATTTGGGAGAATTGGTTTTTCAAGGCCTTCCTGAAGTCCAAATTGTGATCTTGATGGATCATGGGAAATATTTGGATGTATGATACATGAGGGACTCTTAGGGAGCAAAAAAATGTTACTTCTAAGGTAGTCTCAGAAACGCTGCGTGGTCTTCAATAGGAGGGCAGAAAGGTGATTTTTGGCCATTTTCACCTGGCAAAACCCACTAGAAGTCTGCTCCTTCAGGCTAAATGTGATATATAAGTCATGAGGAATCTAAATATGAAAACAAAACATCATTTGGATCTCCCCATCAAAAGCGTAGCATGGGGCACGCTGTGTTTTTGACCCTCTGACTGTCTCAAAATTGCCGAAAAATTCTAGTTTTTTTAATACAAAAATAGGGCTCAAAGATGGAGCTATATATCTCTAACCATAATGAGTTTTGGAAAAATAAGATAGGTTTTTGTTATCTGGTATGTTAGGAAGAAAAAATTCCTCCAGTTTTCAAAACTAGTTTCCCATTTGTTCATAATCGAAGTTTTAATTTGGTCACTTAAAATTGGAAAAGCACAACGTGCTTATAACAAAAACATAGCAAAATGTTTGGAGAGTGATTTGGAGGTCTTCCCAGAGTATTTTTGGGATACAAGTGGTATGTTTGGAAATATAGGGATGCATGCTACACAATATAGTCATCAATCACTTCAAACACTTGCTCCAAGACACCTAAAACTTCAATCTCCTAAGACTACTCTAGAAGTGTAACAACTATCCTATGGCAACTGTATTTTGGGAATTTATCCCAAATAATAACACCTATACATAAAATTAAGTAGTTTTTTTTTCCTTGGTCTATGGTTGACAAAAACCTCTTTCACTTTTGTAAAATTCATCTCCATTTGGTCAGAAACATACTTTGAAGCAAAATTGTCCCTATGTGCAACAAATGATTTGTCTCTTGGAATGATTTCTTAAGAAATGGTGAAGACATTATCTCTTGTGTTTAAGTTGGCTCATATCTACTGATCTAAACTCCTTTCGGCCTCTTTTTTCGGATGATTCAAACTCCATGGAAAACCCTAGCTCAATGGGAGAGGAATTAGGGTTTTAGTTGTAGGGAAAAACAGGGGATTTGGGTAGTTTGCGAAATTTGAGGGAGATGAGAGGGATAGGGAGCTTGTAAATTATTGGAAAAATTTGGGGAGATAGTGAGGGATGTTAGGGAGTTGGGGAAAGTGAAATTTTAGGATTTGAGTGAGGCGAAGGGCTTCAAAGTGGGAAAACACAGTCCTAGCCTAGGAAAGTGTAGTCTAGGCTAGGGTTTGTGGGAAAATGATGAAATTGAGGGACAAGATTGATGGGGAGTGTTTAGGAATGTATAATAAGGATAGATAGATGTGTATGATATTAATAATAAGAGTTTTGTTGATCAATTCATCATGGATGCCATGAAACTAAGAAAAATGCACTCAAAACCCGAAGAGAGGGAAATGAGTTTTCCAAGCACAACTGAAGCACAAATAAGATGAAATTGTGGTCACTTATTTGAATTTGATGAGACAAAACCTGAATTTGATGATGGATCCTGTTGTAACGAAGATTGGATCTCCTTTTGGAAAAACATAACACTTCTGGCAAAAGCGCAACGCAACAAGAGAAATCCACTTTTGGATGGCAAGAAATGGTTTTTTGTGAGTGTGAGTGAGTTTTCTTGGTAGAGAGATGTCTCTTGAAAGTGGAATGAGCAAATGGACATGGTTTTTTCTCCTTTATAGCTTGAAAAAATTGATTTTCCTTTGCATGGTGTTGTGGACCCACCATACACTTTTCACAATCTGATTTGTTGTATCTTCAAAACTGCAGCCTTATCACTTTATGAAACTATTACATTATGATTAAGATAAAAGCATGCTTTAAAACCTTTTTTGACAACTTGAGTTTCACTACTCCTTTATAAAATTATTTTAATGGTGACATGACCAATTTTCAGGAAACTAACCCTATGACCTAGTGGTGACCTAGCATCGACTTATGAGATGAATTATGACCATAATTACTATGGGATTCTTCTAACAATAATTTGACTTGACCATGATGGTGTTGATTGACCATGGAACTGAAATGAGTAGTAAAGACTAAACCTCCCTAACAAGTGACCAAATTTTTATTGAAAATCTATTTGAAACCATAAAAATTTGACTTGAGACCCTAGTAAAAACAAAACATTGTAAGAGCACATTCGATCATCGGTGACTGACATGATTGACAGGCACTAACATAGGAAATCCTTTCCGCGAACATAAACGATCCCTCTAGTCTTATGGGAGGATCTAACAACTACACAAGACAACTGTTACATAGTATTTTGTTGCGCCTCCTGCATTTCCCGTGGAATACCCTGAAGTGCCTGAAACATGATCATTATACAATATATTCATCCATGTATACAACTTAGATCCCTCCTTTAATTTTTCTTGGAAAATCCCTGGAGCTTTCCCTGAAGAAATGGCTCTTGAAACCCTAAAATGAGAGTCATCGCCCTTATGAAGATCAAAACCACAATGATCGCCTATTGCACCTTGTTAATCCGGTGATGGCATCACTTTGTTCTCTCTCATACTCACAATGGTCTCAAAAAAGAAGTTTTCCCAAAGAGGATGAGAAGCTTCGTGAACTAGAAGCTTCCAGAGTGGCGAGCTGGAGGTGGTTGCGCATAGATGAGGTCGAATCCTCCTAATTTGACCTCTTGGTCTGATCCCTATGAGCTACCTCCTTAAGATGTGGGCCTAATCCTATCTTTGGAGGAGGTCTAACTCCCTCTCCCAGCCTATAAATTCCCCCTCTACCATTTCCAAATGGTTGATCTATGTCCATTTGCACCCCTATGCTGAGCTTGTGCTTAGAGGTTATTCATTAGACTCGGAGAAGGAGTGTTGGAGAGTTTCTTGGCTTGGACTTGGATTACCACTCAAGGAGAGCCTTTCAACCTCAAGGCTATGGTTGTAAGCTTCCCCTTTATTCTTTAAATAATAATACAATTGCTGGTTCATCTTCCCAAATATATATGTTCATGTATGTATTGGTTTGGCATTCCTTGATCAGCTAAATAGCTTATTATTAGATTTGCTATTGGTTTTGGTATGCTTTTTTGTCTCTTGGTCACTTGTGCAGGTACATAAGAGCTGGAAGAAGAAGGAACAAGTCTGTGACACAAGTGGTTCGGGGATCACAACAAAGGAAATCGAATTAGCATCAGAGCAAGGTAGTCCTTCTCTCTAGTTCTATTTTTCAATTATAATCTAGGAAGATGTCTACTTGGTTGTCCCTTCAGTTGCTACACCCAATCATTTGGCTAGAGGGATCATCTCTGTCCGTAGAGAGGATTAACCTTGTCAACAACAACTACATGTAACCTTTCCTAATTCTTACTAGAAAATGCAAAGGAGGATAAATCTCCTACCTCTCTTTGATGCTAATACCCTTGATATCGACCTTGACTCTTTGGCTTCCAAGCTCACGATATCCTATTCATTAGTGTAGATGAGTGTCTACAAGAAAGATCAAGTGGAGAAAACAAAACTATGTGAAGCATAACATTTCCTAATACAAATTATGTAACAGATCAAGGAGCATTACAATAAATGGACAATAATTGACAAATTTATGGAAAGAAAACATATATTGTATTATTAATAGATGAAAAAGGAGCGTTACAACCAATGAAGCCTTGATGTTGGAAGCCTCCTTCAAGTGATATTCCAAGTCCAAGCCTTGGCCTTCAAACACCTTTTCTCCTTTGCAAATGGGCAACATTTGGGCACAATTCAACACTAGGATGGCAACCAACCAACCAACAGCCAACCATTAGTGGATGGTGGGAAATTCATATATAGGGAAGGAGAGGGAGTTGAGGATCCATGAAAAGAGGGAGGAGTTCCACATATCAAGGGATAGATCCATGGGAGTAGGATATAGGGACAGAAGTGGGAGGTCTCATTCCAAAATTCATCTACCTGAAACCACGTCGTCATTCTTGAGCTTTCTAGTAAGGGAAGCTTCTCCTCCATTTTGGGAAAAACTGCTTGCAGAGGACCAATGTAGATTTTCTTGATAAAAGTCACACTGGCAACGCTAGACATGTGAAATGCCGGAGGTTACTAGCGTGAGACACTAGTTATAGGAAACACGCTGGGCTTGCAAACAAGGTTTTTTTGACAAGTTCTTCATAATTATTTAAAGGCAAATTTTCTTCCTTTTCTTCAAGGATATTCTTCTAATTACCACTAACATGTGTCAAGGTGAATACATTGTTTGTGACAACTTTCATCACTTTGTGACACTTGTGGCATTGATGACACAAAGTGCGACACTTCATGATACGAGACTAGGAGTGTGACAAATACTATATAACAATGTACTTTAGGAAGTCTATGTCTACTGGCTGTGGATGGAATGTGAGTGTTGGTGGATGTTATGGCACTACATGGTCTAGCGAGGGTGGTTGGTGAGGATGGTATTGAACTGCGTCCTCTACCTATACTTACAAATCTACCCCCAAAATCTTGTTCTCTATACATGCATCCTCAGTGAGTTTAATCTGATTTTAATTATGCATCTAGAGAATGAATGCATCTAGTATGATATGAAAATAAAAAATAAAGTCCTATATACACTTCAACGACAATGACGCCAAAAATGTTGGGTAATTTAATTGTTAGTTAAATTACGTCATTAAATTGTCAAACAAAGGTTCGTGTACTTATGAAGTGCATGTACACAATATATGCTAGGAGTTTTATTTTTTACTATAGCATGAAATTTCGAAATAAATGTACTTCCTAATCTATTGAAGAAAGTTGGGAATCTAAGCCAAATCAAGATTAATTCATATCAAATGCACACACATTTTCTTCCCATAAGACTTGTTCAAATGTTTCTTTTCGAAAATAAACGAATTGGGAATTTATAATACTAAATTTAATTGAAAAAATCCTCCACTTGGAAGAATTAAAACTTATTCTATTGAAATGAATAGAAAACTATTTGAAAAAAATGAAAATACTACTCTACTCAACATAATTGAAATTTTCTCTATGGAATTGAAGCAAAAGACTGCTCTATATAATATAACCAAAGTTTACTCTATGAAATTAAATTGAAAGAGTATGGTAATTTGATCAAAACAAAGCTTATTTTGTTAGATCTAACTTACTCTGAAAACACATAAGAAAATTAACCAAAGAGAACAATTGAAATGAACTAGTGATCTAAATAACAAGTCTTTATAGCCTAATACTATGCACAACTTTGAATAAAATTAATATGGACATCAACTCTTAAATCTGAAACTAAGTGACGAACATGAAATGATAAAACTAACAAAGGAAAACATTTTTTATATTTTTGATTTATGAGTGAGCGCTCAATCTGTGCAAACAAGATAATGTTAAATAAATTATGATTTAAATCAGAGTATTGAAACTCAACTATCTACAAATTAAAATGAAACTACTCATAAAATAGTAATGATCAACAACTAAGAAAACTTACAACTATTCAGGGTGCCCTCTTGTCGAGTGCAAGAATGAAAGAGCTTCAATCAACAGATTATTCACCCACGCATTTGATCATAAAAGGAACTGAGTAATTATACTAAAAGCAGAGGTCTCCAATAGAAATGTTTACAAATGTAATAGATTTTTTTTGTGTCCTCGCTTCCGAGATATTTATAATATCTCTCTCAATAGCAGTTTGAAGAGTTACAAGTTGAGAAGTCAGTTCACAATTGACAACTAAATAATTAAATCAAAACAGGTACCATATTTCTCATAGTTTGCTACGAGAAGAGAAAATCATGAAAATATTTCGAATCGACACATCATAGACTTCCGTTCCAAGGTTTTCTCATTCAATCCCATTCTTGCTTTACGATGCCATAATTTGCCTTCAAATTCTCCACAAGGATGGAGTGTTGTAACCAGAGTTGACCTCTGGTTTGTCCATCATATTTCTTGAATCCGATGAATTACTAAATCAGTGCAATAGGTGGATTTCAACATTTTTCATCCATCCATATACTTTATTCTCCTCCAAATGCTCTAGAGCCTACTTAACCATGGATTGAGCTACAAAATCTCTAGTTAGTTGCAGAATCAATGCAATTCGGTAGCCATAGAGATGTTTTGATTAGATTTCACAAAGAAAATTTAGATTATAAACTACGAATGAATGATACCTTTTATTGTGTCTAAGCATATCTAGAGTGACCTTATAGCTTGAAAATGTAGCAAAACTATCATGAAAAATATGGAGGTGAAGGTAAAAGGGTGTCAAAAAGAGGACACTTTAGGAGCACAACATTCCCCCACACCGAAGATTTTGTATGTCCTCATGCACCAAAAATTTGAAATTGAAAAAATGCTCTGTTTATTGAAATGTTTCTGAATCTTGGATTAGAACATCCAAGCTAGTAGATCCTATTTGACTTTAAACATTGAGTGCTAGTCTTAGATTCCTCATTAAGATCAGTCCTTTGATTTTGTTCCTGAGAATCCCATTGTTTGATTTGAGCTTCTTGTTCTTATTATACTAATGGCACATCTTTAACAACAAATTGTCACCTTGAGCCTTCAAAATTTCATTTTGTATTTTTATTGTTTCATTTTCTTCTTTGATATGACTGTTTAGTATTTCTAACTCATGGATATCTTGTTTTAGAGCATCTACAATTTCTTGCTTTTCCTGAGGAATGGTATTAGTCAAAGGGATTTCTTCATGAAAAATATCTTCATATTGAGTTTGGGGATGAGAATTTACCTTGTGTTGTGCCCTCTGTTCCAGTGTTTCCACGTAATCATAAAATTGTTGTTGGACATGATCAATTTGAAGTGTTTTCGTAGCTGGACTAGGAGCTTGATAAAATGAAGACTCTCTTGTTGTTTCTGCGCTTGGAAATGTGCTTACTCCTTATCTTCAGTTTTGATTTGACCGTTTCATGTATAGTCCTTCTTTTGTTTCCTAACTTCTGCTTTTTTCCTTGTTTCTCGTTGAATACCTATATCTCCTTTATTGCTTCTGGTTGCTTTGTGCTTTGTCAGACCAGGAGTAACTCCAGCTTGATAGAAAATTGATACATGTATTATTCCATAGGTAACCCATTATTATATACAATAGGGAGTGATTGTTTAGTTCATCTCCCGATGACTGTTCACCTTCCCAATTTATTTTATTTACATAAAATTCCCAATCATGAAGATTAGGTGTCAAACATTCCCCCTA
>APFE031372463.1:0-63990 GCA_000404065.3 Pinus taeda | reverse complement strand
TGATTTTTATTTTATTTTTATTTTAACTAAGCTAAAATGTTTAACATACATTAAATTACAACATCCATTTTTACTCTTCATCGAATCAAATATTTTTTCACTCTATGCTAGTTTGCATATCACGATATTGATCCAGAGTAAAGATGGATCTATTCTGGTTTAATTCCCCCATTTAAATTGGTTACATTCCAAGTGAATACCATGGGTCAATACCATGTGCTATTTTGGTGAATACCATGGGTCAATACCATGTGCCATTTTTATTTTTATTAATACTAATATTAGGGTTAATAATGTTTTTTTGCATGGTATTAATAGAAAAAAATAAAAAAATGTTTTAGTTGTTTACCATACCTCTCGTTTATTTATAGTTTTATTAATTTACCATACCATGACTTATGGAGTAAATATAAAAAATGTTTTATCCTCTTGCTTATTTATATTTTTATTAATTTACGATAATAAAACCTAGGGTTATGGACTAAATATAAAAAGAGGTTTTATTTATTTACCATGCATCTAGTTTATTTATATTTTTATTTATTTACCATATAAAAAGACATTTTATTTATTTACCATACCTCCACTTTACTTATATTTTTATTTGTTTACACCCTTGCATGTATATAACGTGACTTATGGTCAATGGCAATGAATCATGTCAAAACCAGACTTTAAAGCCTCTATTAGATGAAATTATGCTATTAAAGCCGTCCTTTAACAGTTTTAATTTATGTCATATCTACAGGGAAAATAATGAAGAAGCCGATCAGCTTTCTAAAGCTGGCTTACAACAGACTCTGGGCGGATGGGCGATAGAGGAATTTTTCCAGGGGCATCAATCCTTATCATAGCAGCCACCTTTCGCTCCTCCTTCATGAGCGGGGATATGCTTCCTCTCTTATATCATTTACAGTTTTTGTTATAATTACAGTTTCAAAGACTCTGTTTTCCATATTTCTTTTTGTACATATCTGTTATCGGCCGCATTAGAAAGGTTTCAAAACACAATCATAATCCACATAGCGGAATGATTATATGCTCCGTTTTTGTTTTCCGGGGTTGTTTTCCTTCATAGAAGGAGACCCCAAATTGTGCTTTTAAAATTTTATGGTTCTTACAATATCGCTGAAAAGAGGAAAATGATGGACAGACATGCTTGATAGAGCAGTTGTTTGAAGTTTTTTCAAGCACAAAAGAAGTACACCCAGTCATGGGAACAGCTCCAGCCAAGCAAACTTCTACGGAAGTGATCCAAACAGAATGTAAATTTTTTTTATTTTGCTAATGAAAAGTTTTGATTTTTCCTTCGGAAAAATATAACGTGACTTATGGAGTAAATATAAAAAATGCTTTATTTATTTACCATACCTCTCATTTATTTATATTTTTATTAATTTACCACACCTCTTTTATAAATATGGTATTTGGGCCTTTGGCCCATAGGATTCACTTAAATAAAACCTATTCTTGAAAATGGGCGAATGGATTCACTTAAATAAAATATATTCTTCAAAATGGGCGAATGGAAGTTTGTAACTCCTAATTTCAAGGGCTAAGTTTACCTTTTTTACCCTCTCCCTTAAAATAAGGTGGGCGATTTGAGGTGATTTGTAAAAATGTACTATGATACAAAATATTCGCCCACTAAAAATTTAAAACCCCTTGATTTCGCCAAAGGGCGAACATTCGCCCCTAAAATCACCCCTAGTCTGCATACAAGTTTTGGATCATTTCCAAGAATGAATCCATTTGGTTTCTCAATGTAAACTTCTTCTTCTAAGTCTCCATTCTAAAGACAGATTTCACATCCATTTGAAATACTTTGAATTTCTGAAAGCTAGAGAGAGCAAGGAACATTCTAATGGCCTCAAGTCTAGCAACGGGAGCAAAAGTTTCTTCAAAGTCTATTCCTTCTTGTTGAGCAAACCATTTACAAACAATTCTGGCCTTATTTCTAACAACTTCCCCATTTTCATTCAACGTTTTTTTGAATATCCATTTTGTCCCTATGACATTCTTATCTTTTGGACTAGGAACCAACTCCCAAGTGTTGTTCTTTTCAATCTGCTCAAGTTCATCATCCATTGCCTTGACCCAGCATTCACCTTTGCATGCCTCTTTTACATTTTGTGGCTCAGTGGAGGAGAGTAATTCCAAATATCTTGAAGCTTCTACTATTGTTTGTATACCAGCCTCTTTCTACCCCAAAATCTGAGATTTTGGATGATTCTTCTGAACGTACCTGGATGGAGTCTTTTCTTCTATCCTTATCTGTTCTTCTGGTGCCTCATTGGTCTCTTCTTCTTCTTCTTCTTCATCATGAATCTGATTTGATGTAGATGGATATTCCTCTTCATCTTTTAAATCTTCAGATCTTACTTGCCTAGGAGTGTTTTCATCTTCATCAACCACTACATCAATACTTTCAACAATTTTTCCAAGCCTTTTATTGTAACACTTGTATGCTTTGTTGTGGGGAGAGTAACCAAGAAGAATGCCTTCATCTGCTCTTGGTTCAAACTTGCCAAGATTTTCATTAGTATTTTTAATGTAGCATTTACTCCCAAAAATTTAGAAATATTTTACCGAAGGAGTCTCACCATACCAGAGCTCATGAGGGGTTTGAGTGTTGATCACCCGGACGTTTGTTTTGTTGAGAATAACAAGTACAGAAAATACGGCTTCACCCCAGAAAGTTGCAGGAGTTCTAGAATCATCAAGCATAGCACGAGCCATTTGTTGAACCATTATGTTCATCCTTTCCACTACTCCATTTTGCGGAGGAGTTCTGGCTATAGAGGTTTCTCTTCTTATTCCATGTTCTTCACAAAAATCGAAAAATTCATTTGAGGTAAACTCCCCACCTCTATCAGATCTGAGGCATTTAATTTTGTGATCTGATTCGTTTTCAACCAAAGCTTTGAAGGATTTGAATTTTTCGAAGGCTTCATCTTTGTGCTTCATAATTCCTATCCAGACCATCCTTGAATAGTTGTCAATGAATAATATAAAGTATTCTTCTCCCCGAGGTGACCTTTTCCTAGACAGACCACATACATCAGTATGGACAAGCTCAAGTGGCCTGCTAGTTGATCCTTCATTCTCAAGGAAGTTAGTTCTGGTTTGCTTACCAAACTAACATGACTTGCATATTGTATTGTCTGGAATTCTGATGTCTGGAAGACCATGAATTGCCTGGTATTTGCATTCGTTCCTCATTTGTGAGAAGCTTAGGTACCCCAATCTCCGGTGCCATATCCAGTGTTCATCATTCTTGCTTAGATAGCATTGATTATGTCCTTCTTTGAATATATATAAATTATTTGGAGTTCTTATGCCTTTGATCACTGTTTCTCCTATATCAAGATCACGAACACTACATCCATTTGATCGAAATATTACGTCAGTTCCTTGATCACACATCTGACTGACACTCAATAGATTATTCTTTAAGCCATCAACATACATAACATTTCCAGATTTGACCTTTTCTTTCAACAGAACAGAACCTTTACCTTTTATGAGCGCAGGGGTGTCATTTCCAAATGAGACCTTCTTCTCCTTTTCTAAGGCACTATACGACTGAAGTTTTTCCTTATCACTCGTCATATGTTTTGAACATCCACTGTCGATGTACCATTGGTTTTCCTGCCCTTATGCATATAAGGCTATACCACATCTTTCTGGTTGCAGTTCTTTCATTCTCCATGTTTTGGCACTTGAGGCTTGTTCCTTCTGAGTTGTTTGCCGAAACCTACTCCTGCATTCAAAATATTCATGACCGAAGTTTTTACAAATAGAACATTCAATTTCGTTTTCAAGAGCAGAAAAGTTATTGTAGGTTCTTTTCATGATCCGAGTCATACTTCTTTGTTTTTGAGCTTCTCTAGTCATGATTGTCTTATAGGCAACACATTGAGCTGCTTTGTGACCAAAGTTATGACAAGAGAAGCATTGGCCATTGAAGAAACTCCTGCGATTATCAAATCTACCAACCAAACGATTGTAGTTTCTACTGTCATCCATTCTTGAGGTAGATTGAGAAGATTTTACCTGTGGCTGATTGTAGCTTCTATTCATCCTTAAGGTGGATTTCCCCTAATTTACCTGGTAGTCTTTGTTCAATTTTGAGGTAAATTGTCCCTGATTTAACTGGTGATCTCCATTGGGCCTTTGATCACTCCTACTTGCTACATCAATATAACTTTTGGAGGTGGATGGTTTCTGCGTTTGAGATGTTTCTTCATTATATCCCAGACCTGTCTTGATTAGGAGAGAACGTTGCACAATGATAATCTCATCTAGAGTTTCAGATCCTTTAACAAATCTAATATTAAGATCTTTTGTTTTCTCAATCTCTTTTCTAAGTCCCACAATTTCACATTGTAACTTTTCATGATGTCTTTCCCTTTCAGCCAGTTGAAATTGCAGAGTATCAATAATCATATTTTTCTCTTCTAAACAAATTTTGAGTTTAGAAATCTCTTCATAAAGAACTTCTTCACCTATAGCATCCATGAAATCATCATCTTCAAAAGCCATTAAAAGTCTATAATTATTACCTCATTCATCTTCAACACTATTTGAGAGTCCATCACTATCTTCATGAGTGTAGTATATTTTCTTACTTACATTATGTTTCTTGTTCCATCTAACAAGTTCCTTGCCTTTGTTAAGCTTGTCTTTCTGAGGACACTTGTCAGCATAATGCTCGACTCTTCCACAAGAAAAGCATTTGAAGGGTAACTTACCTCTGAATCTTCCAGCACCCTGTTGAAGGTTTTCTTGACAAAATTTGATTCTTCCTCTTCTTCTGACATATGTCCTGACTCATAGTAATCTTCTTTGTCTGAAGCCTTGAATGTAGCTTCTATCCTATCTGAAGGTCCTCCTTTCCTCATTTCGTAAGCGGTTAGAATTTCGTGTAGCTGTGACATGGTAATTTTCTGTAGATTCTCCTTTTCTTCTATTGCAGAAACTTTTGATTCAATCTTAGGAGACAAAGATCTTAGAACCTTTTCAACCACAACCGCCTATTTTATTTCTTCACCCAAGATTTTCATAGAATTAACAATTGCATCTATTCTTAGGAAATAGTTAGCCACACTTTCATCATTGTACATTCTGAGATTTTCATATTGAATTCTGAGGGTTTGAAGTTTTGCTCGTTTTACATGTTCATCTCCTTCATAGCTTAGAACGATCTTGTCCCATATTTCTTTTGTGGTTTTATACTGCATAACCTTGACGAATTATGATTGAGACAGACATCCTAATAGAGTATTAACAACCTTTGCATTTGTTTCAAACTACTTCTTCTCAGCCGGACCTGTGGGAGTTGCTGATGGAAAAGTGTACCCTGTATCTATGATATCCCAAACTTCTGTACCAAGATATTGAAGATAGGCAGTGACTCTTACCTTCCAATAGACGAAATTAGTCCCATCAAAAATTGGTGGCTTGATCGATGCTTCTCTCTCGTAGTTTCTCATGATGATAGATCTTCCTTCAAGCGATCAAGCTTCTTCTGAAGGACCTGCTCTGATACCAATTGTTGGAAATAATACTGAGAGGGGGGGTGAATCAGTATTATCAAACTCTTATCAATTTATACAAATATTTTTAGATTTGACAATTGAAACTTGCATATACCTTCCAAACTTATAATTTAGTTTATTCTTCAGATGTTTGTCATTAATCTGTATGTGAGAACCATATAATAATAAGCAAGAACACAAAATAGACAGTCACACCAAGGAACACAAGACGTAAGGTGGAAACCCAATGTGGGTGAAAACCACCTGCTGCAATATGTCTCTATATTCTTTCAATTAGAAACTTCTTCTTACAATGATTTTGTATTGGTGTAGTCTTTTACCAGTACACAGGCTGCAACCTGCAGAGAGCTACAACCCTCTCTCGTTTTCCAGCTTCTTCTAGAAGGGAGCTACAACCCCCTTATCTCTTGTACTAGCTGAAATACTAGTACGTAGGTGCTGACCTACCGAAGGCTACTACCTTCTCTTTCCTTCTAGGGACCACATTTCATCAATTTTCAAACTGGATCGAAAGCATCATGTACATGTGCATCACCCAATCTCCTTTAAAAAAATAACTTCTCAGAATGTAGTAACCAGAAAATAACACCAGTAACCAGAAACCAATTTAAACCTAGATCTCTGCAGAAACAGATAAAAGACAGCGAAAATATATTTCAAGAAAGGTCTGCAACTTCACCGAAGGAAACCTGCGGATATCCGCACTTCTGCCGTGACGAGTCTGCGCAACTCCGCACCTCCGCACTGCACCGTTGTTGCTCTCTTCAGTAGATCTAACTTATAATGCTTCGGTTTCTCCTTGATTCAAATTCAACTATGTCTCACCAACCGATTATCAGAAATTTAGGTCTTGCTCTTCTTAAGATTTTCAACAGTTGTGATTAGCCAAATGATCTCCTTTCCTTTTTATAGGCTAGGCCTCACTCAAAACCATGGACCAAAACCATTGAGAAACAATACCACGGACCCAATACTTGGGTTCAATTCTTTTGGATGTAATACCTCAGACCAAAACCATAGGATCAAAAACTGTCAGACTAATACGATGAACCAACCATAAGATTTCCCATGTGTGTGCGCTTTTCTCTACATGAAAGTGCGTGAACGTTTCTCTGCATGAAAGTGCGTGAACTTTGCTGCACTATAATTTATGATCTGAGATGAATGGGTTGCCATCAAGTACAACATATGTATCATAATGCCAACATAATCTTGGAACTAGTTCTAGGTAGTCTTGGAACTTTTCAAAACATGGTGGTGTGAAGAGGTTGGCTAACAAGACCACTCATCGTAGTTGTTCCTCAAAGTGGTAAAAAATTAGTTGGAAGTGTATGATCGGCCAAACGGATGGAGGTGATGGAAAGAACACAACCAAGGTTCGAAAGGCAAAAAGAATGGCAATCACAAAGGTTATTTACCAAGGGTGGGTTCATTTTTTAATGAGCTTGAATCAGAAGAAACTATGCTCAGCTTCGGTTTCATGTTTACACAACCTTAAAATGAAAAAACTATGCTTGTTATAAGTTCACATGCCCCCAGCATAATGACGCAAATTGAGTTGCATGTCCCCAAGCTTCATTGCATTCAACGTGGTGGTTGGAATGAAGGTTTACCTTCAAGATCTTTGAAAGACTCGACTTGAATTTTACGAGATCGTAATCAAAGACTTGAGTTGGAAAGGGAGTTGTTTCATTTAATGAGGTTGACACAGTAAAAGAACTATTCTCATAACCCTTGTTTCATTTTGTAACAAGGTCAACACAAGATAAGAACCATCCTCGATGACCCATAGTGTCAAAATGGTCAGAGTTCTTCTTATTCTTTGATGATGTAGAAGATATCATATGACAGGATTCCATTGTGGCCACTTTCGTTAGATTACTTGGAGGCAAGAGGGAAAAAGTACCCATTAAGGGTCTTTTAGGATACCTACTCCGACATTTTGAAGTGATTTATAACTTCCATGGATCAATGGAATGCTTCCAATATCTTGTGAACTGTTGGGGAAAAAGGTTAGCTGGTCAACGATTGTAATTCTGCCTTGGAAGGGAAATGCAATCTTTCTAAAATATGTTGACACAATAACAGCCATAGCATAAATCCAATGCCTGCCCAGTAAGATATTGTAGTCAAGGTTTCCATCAATGACCTCGACTTCAATTTCTACTATCTTGCCCCCTAGTTCAACATGCAAGTTACTTAATATTCCATACGGTGTGTATGTTCTTCCATCGAACGCTTTTAATGTTGTTGATGATCGTGACAAGGGTAGTGAGCCTGAAGTTTTTCAGCAACTCATTGACATAATATAGGTAGATGCCCCCTCATCAATGATTATTTGATGAATAGTTTTGATGAGGGATTTTACCTATACGAGGGAAGCGAGTTGAGTCGGTAACTCAAGTTCGTATCCTTTATGATTAAAGGCCACAAGATTGGAATATGTTGGGTCAATCCCACCTATTGCTGATAATAGACCCTACTTTTGGGAGGGGAAATTTTGCAGTACTTCAAGTGTCGACATAGCGAATGGCGATTGGGCCAGATCGTCTACTATATTATAATTCTGTACTGCTCGAGCACGAGGATTAGATGTCGATTTGTGTACTACTACCTTTGGTGGCTTTATTGTTAGCTCAGGAATGATGGGTGGCACAACTTCGGATGAAGTTGTTGTCGAACTACTAGGTTGATCTATAGCCTTGTTGTTCGGCATCTGTGGATTCCCATAATCTTTATTCCTTGTCGATATCAAAGCATCATTTTGCTGTTTCGAAATGGACAACATAAGCACTTGGGATGGGGAAGCATTATCGATAGCAACCGAATTGGTTTCTGAGTTTGGAAATGGATCAGTCAATACCGTTGAGGTATTTGAATTCTTAAAGAACTTCTTGACCTCAGCTTTATGTGGACATTATTTCGTCCAATGGTCTCCATCGCATATGAGACATGGTTGACCAGGTTTCTTTCGCCCAGTAGGGTTTTTAGAAGAAATTTTCAGGAGTCGAATTTTCCTATTTCTTCTTTTTGTTTTTCCCTTTCTTCTTGCCCCCTGGTTTCTTTGGTTCTTTGTCTTTTTCAGATGACACGACATTAACCTCAGAGGCAGGAAGTTTGTCATTTGCTTTTTTAATGGAAACTGCAAGGACTTTACTAGTTTGAGCCTTTGCAGTTTGTGTACTTGAGGTGCCAATCATGTCGTCGCCGACATGAGAGTCCCTGTTCGATTTAGGAGGAGGAGGAACGAAAAATTCTGGTCTAGAAGCATCAGGAATTTTGTCATAAAGCGTGCCAGACTGAGTATAGATCAAGTCTAGATATTGTGCATGAGCAATGACTTGCTCTTTAGTGACAACTCCTCCCTTGGCAACATCTTCTGTAATAGAAGGTAACAATGACTTAATAAACCATGCAGCTAGAAGTTGATCAGGAACATATGTCTTTGACTTTCGACGACAATGTCGCCACTCATGAATATGATCAGACATGTGAGTGGCTGTTGTCAGTTTAAAATTGCTAAGAAGCTCCATTCCTATCTCGTACCTTATGGGTAACTGAAAATGGGTTAAAAAGGTGGTGGCAAGGGCGCTGAAGTTATTGAATGAAGATCTAGGTAATTCGATGTGCCATTTTGCTGCCGGACTAGTTAGCATTTGCTGAAAAAAGGGAAGCCTAATCGAATCATCATTGAGGGTGTTGGACGAACACCACAAATGAAAGGTCATTACATGATTCGATGGATCCTCACACGGATTTCCATTGAATTTAGGAATATCTGACGGACGTTTATGAGGAATCGCCAGCCACCAAGGTGTGTAGGCAATTGGATCATTGGTTAACCGGTTCAAATGTGGTAATTCCAGAGTTGCTACGAAGGGTAACTGTTGATTCAGGTTTGGCGAAGCGTACCCAGGATAAGATGGGATCGCCTGAGTAGTGGGTCTTTACATACCAGCATAATGTATTTGATGTTGATAACTTTGATAAGGTTGATGGACATAACCAATATGGAATGGTTGTTGATAACCATTTTCACAATACGGTTGTCCATTAACTAAAGCGCCTTGTTGCTTAGGTCCTCGGTAAACTTTCTGGAATTGGGGTTGTTGATATTGCACCAGCCATGGTTGTTGAACCATTCATTGTTGCCCAATATTGGATTATTGACCAAGATGCGGAGTCATAACGCTTGTTTGAGCCCGAGTCATTCCGGTTGAGGAAGCACTAATCTGAGATTGTGGCGGAGCCGTAGAGACAAGGGGCTATTGTACTGGAACCTAAGTAATTTGAGGTCGACATACAACAGGTTGTGCTTGTACTTGAAACATGGTCACAATAGCAGGTGTAGTGGTAATATTTGACACAGGTAGGGTTGGTTGCATTGAATATACAACCCTTGGTTGTTGAGGTAGTATTGGTATCCAACCACTGGATGTAATTCCAATTTGAGTTGAAATTTGTTGTGAGCTCTCATACAGTTGTTCTCTAGGAGGGAATAATGAGAAAGCATACTGCCCCCTGTATGGCGGAAATCCCATGCTCAAAGGATAGATGGGTCTTTGAAGACTGGGCTGCCCAAATTGAAACTGGTATGCAGGATCAATTTGCTGAGCTTCAATATAAGAAATGCTAGATATGGTCCCGGAAGAACTAATGGGAACAGACCATGTCGTCAAAACAATCCCTGTGTGGACTCCATCTAGCAATTGATAACTAGTTGGGACCAATGGTATACTAGCAAACATCGTAGGAGTGGTAGCAGGAGGTTCTGCTGCACCTGTATCAGATGACATAGTCCTAGAGGTTGATGGTTTTTCAGACATATTCATTCATCCAAAAGATTTCATAGCGATTTGACAGGAACTTGTGATGAAGGATGATTGAAAGAACTAACTTTAGGAATAGAAGGGCATAAGTGGATCCCAACTCCAAAATGCAATGGAGTACCGGACGAAAGATCCTCTACAACTTCTTCTATAGAAATAAGTGCTGGTGGAAGAGGCAGACCGTTAGGTCTGTAAAATATTTCTAGGGCCAAAGAAGGTATAGTTTCTACAACGACAGATACTAGAGGGGTGATGCCTCCTGAATTCTGGAACTCAACTCCCAGATGTTCAGGTGAATGAACTTCAGTTTCTGGACCAGCTCTAGATGGAGTTTTTTCAGGTATTGAGGCATCTACCGTTACACTAGGATCAGTTCTAATGTCCTCTTGTAACTGCAGAACTTCTTCTGTAAAGTCAGATTTACCGGAAATAATTGGAGTAACTGGAGTCTCTATTGATGTTGAAACACAAGTTTCAAATAAACCAGGAGATTTCAACCCAGTTAAACGAGACCGTTTTGCCCAGAATGGTTTTGCTTCTGGAGTCAAAGACAGTTGATTCGTTAGCCTCCTTGAACAATGGGGTTTTGATTGACTTTCTTCCATGATTTCAGATTACTTGATCAAATAAAAATTAAAAGGGGAAAATGTTATTCTGAATTAAATGAATTTTATGATGCTTTTACACAACTTGCTTTTTCAATTTTTAAGAGTCGAGAAAAAGCTAAAGGTGACTCTAGTTACCTTCGATTTTTTCTTCTTGATATGTCCTTCTATCTTTAGAGTTTGATGAGTGGTAATTTCTTCCAATCCTTTGCAAGATATGGTCAAACTCATTTCTTGATGCTCGATGTGATCTTTCACTTCTTGAACAGTTTTCTTCTTGATATGCCCTTCTATCTTGATAGTTTGAGGAGTGGTAATTCCAACCAATGAATTACAAGATATGGTTAGATTCATTTCTTCTTTCTCATTGTGATCTTTCACTTCTTGCACCTTTTTCTTCTTGATATGTCCTTCTATCTTGAGAGATTGAGGAGTGGTAATTCTTGCCAATGCTTTACAAGATATGGTCTGATTCATTTCTTCTTTCTCTGGGGTTGGGTCATGGCGTATATCCTCTTCTTTTAATGTTTCTTGATCCTTTTCTTCCTCCTCTTCATACTCTATATATAATAATTTCTTCTCAGCACACTTATGACCTTTAGTGCACTTGCTATCAGAATTGTAACAAAGCCTTTTTCTCTTTTTTCTTCCAATTGTTGTGGTGTAACCCTTGTAGGTTGTGGAAGGTTAGAAGAACCAACACTTTCATCTTAATAGTTATGAGGGGTAGACTTCCTTGTTGCCATAATTTTACTTTCCAATATGTCACAAAGCCCTTTTACTCTTTCCAATTGTTGTGGTGTTGCTCTAAAGAAGGTGTTTCTCTTTGTATCCTCATAATGTGCTATCATTTCCTCCGTGAAAATTGACCATGTAACAAGTTGCTTACGAGAACAAAGCCTTTCATACCATAAAAATTGATCCAGTTATAAATATGAAGATGCAATACATACCTTTTATAACAATGGTACACCATGTAGATTAAAATATTGCTCCATCTGAAGTATCCAATTTACTGGATCCTTGCCATCAAACTTCCTCATCTTGCTTTTTCTTGATTTTAGGAGCTCGATCATGAAACGACTGTAACTTTGTACTTTTGGATCTTTAAGTTCTGAAGTTGTGACCTATAGTAGCCCTCTATGTCCTCTTTCCAATGCCACCACTCTGATCCAAATTGGATTCTCCAAGGAAGAGTTATGCACAATCTCCCAAGATGGCCTGATTATAGACTTTTCAAGAAGAGCAAACTTGTATGAAGTGCCACGTGTCACTGTTTTGACCTTTGGCACTAAAAAATATATGCACGAAACTAAATCTATCCTCTTTCTGTACCTTCTTACGGAATTTCACTCCGATGCTTAGAGAGAAAGTTATGACAATTTTCCCTAGGTCGCCTATTTGGAATGTAATTCAAGAGTCTACAAAAATACCAACTTCCTCAGATCATATCTCCGCAAATATTGTGCGAACAGTTCTAAAATTTGGACTCGAGATTCAACGCAAATTCTTCTAAAATGGGTTGTTTTTTTAGCTTCTGAAACGTTGTAGAAAAAGAGTTATAGCGAAAATTCCACGATGACCTATTTGGAGCAGCAAAACCCTAGAATCCAAAGCTCTGATACCAAATGTTATGAAACCAACTCAAGAAAAGATAGAAAAGATAGATCAACGCCTTAGAATTCAGTCTCTTTGAGGGGGAAACCTCATTTACATTACATAAATGAACAATTCTTGGATGATACAAATGAAAAGACCTCATTTCTGTATACAGGAGTCTAAGGGGTCATAACATAATTAGAGCCGACATAACAATAATAATGTAAGGGCACAATAATAACAATAGTGATCTTCTATGGGGTCCAATAGTAACAATATGGGCACTACATGGGTACATCAATATAATAAGTGGGTTGTACTAATAACAATAAGGTGTTACACTAGTAGTATAGGGGCCTAACAGATATACTAATCATATGTTGCAAAACTATTGAATAGAGCTAAAAATAATGAAGAAAAACCCAAATTCTAGAGATGGAAACAATCTCATTCAATCATCACACCTATCCTTGAGGGAAATAGAGATGCATCTCACCTATAGCACATGGGAAGTGCGATGCATCCAAATTTCCAATGAGAGACAACACAATGGTCCAGAGACTGAGCTTGGTTTTTGCTCAAAATTTGCAGCTAAGTTCAGCTATTTTAGTCAAGCTATGATAGACAATAAACACAAAGTATAGAGGTATGATCTTATGAGGTTATTGAGCTACCACTAGGGCATATAGGATGTTTGCAAGTCAAATGTTTAGTTCATAAACTAACCTGAAGATTGACTGAAGTAGCATTGTTCTACTTTACACTTGCATAGCAAGTGCAGTTCGAGGGCTAGATGGCTTAACTTCAGGTTCCATCTGTAGTTTATAAAGCAAACAATAGTAACAAACAAATAAACTATTCAATCCCCAGTGGAGTCGCCATTTCGTTTCCAGGAAAGCTAGTGTCGCTACTTGATCTGCTAGTCCCACTAAGATGGGTAGCTATCTTAGAAACAAACAATTCAAAAAAAAAATTGTTTTCCTTTATGGATGATAGATAAGAGAGAAGTAGAGAGCACCAACCTCAATATTTCGCTTGCCTCCTTGCTTGTTTCCTCTCTCCTTTGATAGAGATTTCGCCACTGCTTTCTCACTTGTCCGACTTCAAATAACACCTGTAGAGGCAAAGTAGCAAATAACCATCAAAGCATAGATATTTATGATACCATAAACAATGTAGAATCAGATGTCATTAATCATACAAATGCATACACAAATACAAGATTCAGAAATAAGCAATCATATGGAGGAAAACTAAAATAACTTTATTGATAGAAGTAGAAGAGAGGATTACAACCCAGCTATCTAATCTAGCACCATCCTCCCAGCATGAAAGCCCTCTTCACCTCATGAAAAGCTAGATCACCCAACAATACAATGTCTCACAGAGAAACCAACAGCACTTCCTTACAAAATACAAAATTCCAGCCTCTGGATCTCTGGGATGAGGGATCCATTTATAGATATTTGTAGAGGGGTGAGCTAGATTCTAGGTTTTTTATTAGTGTCATTTCACTGATAGATCTTAGTTCCACTTGGATATTTCATGATCTTTTACTCATCCTTAGGTGAATTCAGAGAGGCAAGTGTCATATGAGCAGTTTCTAGAAGATTCTCTGAGTTTCCACCCAAAAAACTACCTCTACCATTTGTTTGCTCTCGTTCATCGCACCCTACGGAAGGGATTTTCAGTATGCATTGCGCCCCTTGTGTGTCAGGTGAGACGCATCGTACCCTCAGCATGGAGCAGTCTATATGGTCCTGTTTTGACTAGTTCTGAGTAGTTTTTTAGGGAGAACTTCTGGGAAATGATGTAATCAGTTGACCTTGATCCTTTAGGGTTTGAAACAATACTTTTAGGGGTTTAGGATCCCTTGGTTTATCGACATATGTGATTGGGGTTGCAGTGCCCAAATATGTCTATAACACCTACTGAGTGGCATCGTGCTCTACCTGGGCCTTGTCGGTGGCCTCCTTCTTTCTCTTTTTGACCAGCTGCATCATCTTTAGCTTGGCCTCCTCCTTCTTGTGCTACACAATGGACTTTCTCCCTCGCACCACCAAGTCTATTGTAGTGCACCATTCTACCAACCAACAATCAAGTACTGCATCAATGGCATCATCCGTTGCTAGGTAAGGCGAGTCATACCATGTCTACGTAGGGTCCGTCCATGCCCTAATGGACACATGGTGAAAATCTGCTTTAAACTTTAGATAGCCCTGCAGGTTAGCAAACACCATAGGTGACAACTGCAGCTTGCGATTGATGGCTATGCAGATGTTCATCTCCATAAATATCCAGAAGATCTTGTTGTCCTTGATGCACTGCACATCCTTGGTTGCCCACAACAAATTATACTTCGCTGCTTCTAGCAGGTCTGGCATGACCAAAGGGAATTGGTTGTCCTCTGGAAGCTCCCATGCTACCAGCACAATTGACAGCAAGAGCCACATGTAGCGGAATGTCTTGCTAAGCTCATGAGCTTCATGGAAGTCCATAAGGAACTCACCATGGAGATAGTCTACCCAATTGAACCGAACTCCTTCGACACACTAGGCTGCTAGTGTGACAATAGGCGCTAATACCTCATCGGCGCGACACTTTCTCATCACCTTCCCTACTAAGATCTGCCTAGCCACCTGTACAATAGGGTCATAGATGCTAGATATGGCATATCCACATGTCTTCTATACCAACTTAAACTTCTATTTCATGGCCTCTGCGAGGGCCTGCTCACCAGCTTTTCCGCCAAATATCATGGCTGGATTTTCTCCTGTGTAGGGAAACCATGTTATTGTGTGGATCAATCTATCAATGATTAGTATTGGCTCCTCCAGCCACAGACACCCATAGCAAGTTGAGCAGACCAGCGTTGTCTACTCCACTAAGCCACCTTTGCGGCTCCAATGCGGTCATTTCGGTGATTGTATCAATAATGCGGTGCATCAGTTGTACATTCACTAAGTGTGGGAACTTCTCATGGTCAGCCAAGTCCCCATCTTAAATTTTTAACGTAGGAACCTGTGCCAAGCATGGTCCTTCAAAAACAACCTCATCCAGCAACAGAGGGGTTTGCAAGGAGACCTTGCTCTCATCGATATCTTTCGGTACCTTGGCCTTGCTTTTGCATGGAGGGACGTACTTAGGCAACCGATTGATAGGGTCAGCACCCTAGGCTTCAAATTCATCCATGTCTATTCCCACATCTTAATCATCCACTAGGATGCCTTCTATTTCTTACTCCTCTGGCTCTAGATTGATGGATTTTCCCTTCTCTTGTGAAGTGGGCCTTTCCTTCGACGGGTTTCCTCTTGGCAATGCATGCACTGGTAATGCAGGTTGCTTTCCCTTCTATCCTTCATGCTCTACTTGGTTGGGGTGTGCTTTGGTCTTGGCATCCTTGATGATTTAGGGACTTCTGCTAGTACTTCGTCAACCTCTGGAACAACTTCTTCTACCTCCATAACAATTCCAGGCACCAACTCCTCTACTACTTCTTCGGTATCTATAGCTTCTGCGGTTGCCAACATAATGCTTTCCAATAATGCTCATGAAATCTTTGGTAGGTTCGTAAATGCTGGACTTGCTATCAAAGCCCCAAAGAATTCTCGGTTCATGTGCGCCTGAGAGCTCGACAAATCAATGCTCAAGACGCCAAGTGGTTTTCATTGGGCAGCCACCCGTAATTTATAGGGCATTTTGAATTCAAATCTGACTGTTCCCCCCACATTCGGTTCATTAATGTTGGATTGGCAGCATATTTTCAAAGATCTGACCCCTAAATTTTGTCTTGAATGCCAGCTTCCCACTCCATTTGGCCGCATTCTTACCATCAAATCATGAATAGTGACTTTAACAGTTACTTTCTAGCCAGCGTAATGAGCCTCATCATTGGTTAAGTATATGGGCCTTAATTCACCTCTTTGCTTAGTCAAACCAACTTTTTTCATAACTTATTACATGTTTTTTATTATATTTTGTTTATGAGGTGATTTAAAGTTGGATATTATGCTTTATGGTTTAATATGGATTGAATGCAGGGTTAAAGGAGAAAATCAAGGAATTTTGGCAAAGACCAAGGTCAAGACTCTAATGGGAAAAGCGAGAAGGATTATAGGAGGTAAATCATCCTCATTTACTACTCCTCCATTCATCACATCAGCTCAGAGTGAAAACAACCAAATCATAAGGACTAGAAGGCAACCAAGCAAGTGAGAGACAAAGCACCAGTTTATATCAAGTTTGGGAGTCGAGCCTCCCTAATTTTAAGGAAGTGGTTGGGGACTTCAGATGTATAAGTAGAGAGGCCTAGGACCTTAGTAGGACTCATATTTTTAATTATAAAACTCTACTCTATTTTCAAGATGCAAAACTTGTGACAGTTCTTATGATGTAATTTGTTGTTTTGGTAATAAGAAGGAGTTTTGTTTTGAGCGAGCACTGAGTTAACTCAGAGGGTTGAAGCTTTTGGGTTAGGTCTCAACCCTAGCATCCAATGCTCCTTTTTATTGTAAATGTATGTTTATTGTAGATTCATAGCTTCATTGTTAATTTGCTCATTAGATGCATTTCCATTACAAGTAGTGTAGATTAGATTGGTTGTGTCATAGTTTGCTTCCATTTGTGCCTTATTTCAAGTAGCAGGTTATCAAGGAGAAAAAGGATCACCACATGGTTGTTAGCAAGTATCTCGGCATCACTTCCTCCCTCTGGGACCATGACTTGAGGAAGGGACCCTTAAGCAGCCCCAAAAACACAGATTTCTAGTTCTTTTATGAGCTTTGGAGTTTGTTTTCTTTAATTTAGTATTTGTTTAATGTTTCATGGTAGATTTCATCATCATTTTTTTCATCTCCATTTCAGTATTAGATCTCACTCATGCTTTCATTCCTTTCAGCAACTTTCTTCATGCATATTATAGGTAGTTGACACATTAATTCTACTTTTCTAACTTATGAAAATGTATCTTGTTGCATAACTTTTTGGAAGACACACATGTTTTATGTAGAGCAAGTGATTCAGGAGGAGACTAAGAATTCATAGCCAGTAGCCACCTTCCACTTGATCCAACTTAACCATCCATGGTTTTCACCATCACACTCAGTATTTTTTCATCATTTTTCATTGAAATTATCGCAAAAACATTAAGCAAATCTAGCCATCTATCATCTTGGATATTGACTCTTGAGAGATACTAGACCTTCTAACACACCATTCCACCCATCACACACCTTTCCTAAGCCTCCCATCACCTCCAACACCTTAATTTAGCTCTCAGTTGTATCCTGTAGGTTTCCTGTAATTCCTAAAGGATCATCCTATAGGTTTCTAGTACAGCCTGTAGGTTTTCCTGAAATGGACTGTTTTGAGGCCGAATTGATGGAAAACATCTAGGAAGTCACCAAAAGCCTCCTAGGGACCCTCCACACCATCCAACCACTTCATAAACCTTCTAGCCATCCTCAAACACACTTAATCCACCTGTCACATCCACAAAAGCAATTAGTTTGCATACTTTATTTTGCATAAAAAGACCAAAAAAATGAAAACAAAATTAGTTTAGTTTCTTTACTTGCACATTAGTATTGTTTGATGCTTCTTACTTCTGAAACTTAGATAGTAGCATTTGTTTTATGTTGATTTATCATTTCTTCTTAGCATAGCTTCTTAAATGGTTAATTAGGGTATGGTGTGGTTTAGCATTACATGTTGGCCTTATCCATTACTGCAGTAGAGTAACTATCTTAGAGAAGATTTACCTTTCTTCCATCAAAGAATCAAGCTTTTTCTGACTCCATAGAAGCCTGGCTTGGAACCCCAGTGGTATCTCGCCAGCTGAAGAGTGACAACAAGCATAACCATCACTTTTTCTTGTGCATACATCACTATCACCTCCAAGTTTTTATGAACCCGGGGTTGATAAGTAAAGCTGGTAGCCTAGGTATTGCAGCATCCTTGCTGCAATACTGGCGCTCTTCACTTTTTGGTGCCATTATCGAGGAGGTGTCTGAGTAGAATGTGATTACTGCTTTCTTTCCTTCTATTTCTTGTCTTCAATATTCTACCATTAGTTTATTTCTGTAAAATTAATATAGTTGTTTCCTTTCTTTCATTTTTGTCCTCTTTCCTTTCCATTTTGCAAGTAATATTTCAATTCAGCAAGTAGCTTTTTCATTTTGTCAATAATTTTCATTCAATCGGGAATTTCAATTCTACAAGTACTTTCCAAGTTTTAAAAAAAAAATACAAAACAAAACCAAAAATATTTCATTTCATGCCTCGTAGGAATAGTGACAACTTAAGGAATTTTTTGCCAAATAGCCCCATTTAATCCAATAGCCAACCTTCTCTCTTCTTGGGTGGTTGTGAACTGGAGGAACCCTTAGGTGAGCAACCTGACATATTTGAAGAACCTACAAAGGGAAGAAGAAGAAGAGGAACCCATTCCTACTGAACCAATGGCTGAAAACTGAAATGACAGAGGGAATAGACAGAGAGTTGAGGGTGCCTTCCCCATCAGGGAAACCAATGGGGGCACTAAGATGAAAAATATAATCCCCTCTACCCTACCTCATTTCCATGGTCTGGCCACAGAGGACCCCAACACTTTCCTATTTGAGTTTGTTTTTATATGTTGAACCTATGACTATACAGATGATGAAAAAAAGTTAAAAATATTTCCATCTACCCTCAAGGATGCAACATTGCGATGATTCATGGGTTTACCTGGAGATGGCATCATAGCTTGGGCTCAGATGTAGCGGGCCTTTAACAACAAATATCGGGACTACTATCGGTCAAAGGATACTAAAGAAGAAATATTCAGGATGACCATAGGCAATGATGAATCCTTAGAGAATTACGAAGAAAGATTCCAGCTTAGTTACAAAAGGGATAGGTGAACACTTGACCTTGAGTCACTAAACCTGGTCCTGCTTAGGGGAGTAAGAGAAGATCTTCTGGATACCTTACATTTGTTAGAAAGAGGAGATATCTACCAATTACCCTATGAGGATATTAAGATTGTCTTTAGAAACTATTCTAGGGCATCCAGGAAAACGGGTAGGGGTAGTCAACCTATGTCCAATACATCATCTTCCAACTCATCCATCAAGGGTGAAATTGGAAAAATTCTAGAATATTTCAAAAGTGAGATGTTGCAAACCCTTTCCTTGCAAATGGACACCATGAACATTAAGAGGAATCAGGAGAAAATAGAGAGAGCCTTGGTCATTTTTTGTCCTAGGTGCACCAGGAGACATCCTAGGAATGAATGTACATTGAACTATATTGAAATTTTCTCAATATGTGAATAAAACCACTCCACAAACAAGTGCCCTTCTTTACCCAGACTCAAAGCTGTATATCAAGGAGTTGAAGGGGTCACCCTGAAAATTTGCTACATTAACCAAAGGAGACCTCATGAGCCTAGACCATACTAGCAGGGAATGCAAGGGTCATCCCATGCATATTACAACCAAAATCAAACCACAACCATACTTTCTTGGGGACCCACTACTCATCATTCTTGGTCTATGCCCCCTCCTTGGTCCTATTCATCTCAGTATCACTCCCAGCTAGTCAGCTAGTCATTTCAACCTTATGCTCTGCCACAACGTCTGTGGAATACACCACTCCAGGGGTGGAGGCCCCAATACAACAATGCTCCAGCTCTATTGCCTCCACCACTTGCCCAACCATAGCTCCTACACTCTACTCCACCCAAGCAACCTCAAATGCATTCCCAACCAAATCCAAACCCGAATGATAAGGATGCTCAACAAGTATACAGTGGAGAGACATGATATCCAACTTATGCTGTGGAAATCCAGGAGATTAACCTAAGATTTGGGAGAGTTATCCCAGATAACCAAGCTCCACCTCCACCTAGGTAGGTTGAGGAAGAAAGAGAGGAAAGCAACATTAATGTAAATCCACCCTTTCCTGAGAGATTAGCCCAACCACTCCAGCCTACCCCAGAAGAGAATGAACTTCTAGGAGAATTGAAAACTCTATGTGTAAAGATCCCACTTCTCCAGGAAACAAAAGATGTTCCTATTTACAATAATTTGATTAAGGAGAAGTGCTTCAAGCATATAGGGACACAAAAAAGGGATGCCCCTACCATTAATTTCATTGGGCAATTGTCCAACTTAATGATGGGACAGGTAATCTGTCCAAAATATTTGGACCCTGGAAGCCCTGTAGTAGATGTGCACATCAATGGAACCATTGTCCCACACACTCTGGTCAATCTTAGGGCTGCCATTAATGTCATGACCAAGGACACCATGCTCAAGCTCAACCTCCAAGGTTCATTAAGGAATACCACAGCAATTCTGCAACTTGCAAACTGTTCCACAGTAACCCTTGAGGGAATTGTGGAGGATGTGATGTTCGAGTACCCTGTAGATTTCCTAGTTCTCTAGCCTAAGGCTAAGCTTACAGGTTACCCTCTCATTCTTGGGAGGCCATGGTTGGCCACTATCGATGCTTACATTAGCTGCAGATCTGGTAATATGACCATCAAGAATTGGCATATGTCCAAGCAATTAGTCCTATACCCTCTTGCTCAACCTTCTCTAGAGCATGACTTACCTTTATGGTTGGAGGAGGAAGAAGATGAAGTTTATTCCACCCAACTTTATGCTTTAGAAGAAACCATGGGAGGAGGACAATAGGATGGGGATGACTTGATTGAACACCTACTTCAAATTCCAACTCCCAGTCCATTACCCTTAGAAGAAGCAGTAAAGGAAACCCAGAACAATCATCCAATTGAGTTATGCTTGGATGATTCCAACCCACTCCATGTCAAAACCATAGAATTCGTCCCAAAGAGAACCTTGAAAATTAATCCATCTCTTTCTACTCTCGAAGAAGAGAAGCTATGCAACATGTTAAGGAAAATCTAGAAGCCTCCGCTTGGAGTTACAATGAAATGAACGGAGTACACTCTTGTACTTGCCAAATATACATCAAACAAGGTTACAAGCCACTCCTACAACCACAAATGAGGATGAATCTAGCTCTTAAATATATTAGTCAAAGAAGAACTGCAAAAACTGCTAGATGCAGGATTCATTTACCCTATCTCTAATAGTGAAGGGGTCTCTCCTTTGCTGTTAGTTCCCAAGAAAAATGGTAAGTGAAATTTTTTTGTCAATTACAGGGAGTTGAAAAAAGCCACAAATAAGGATCATTTTCCTCTACCCTTCATTGACCAAGTGCTAGATGGCCTGGTAGGGAAAAGGTTTTTCTCTTTCCTAGATGGATTCAATGGGTACAACCAAATCCAGATCTACCTAAAAGACCAGCATAAGACCACATTCACTTGTCCTTGGGGTACTTTTGCCTATAGGGTCCTTCCCTTTGACCTATGCAATGCTCCTGCCACTTTCCAGAGAGAAGTCTTGAGTATTTTCGTTGAATTAGTCCATGATGTGATGGAGATTTATATGGATGATTTTACACCATATGGTTGTGATTTTCAAGAAGCCATGTCTAACCTAGGCAAAATACTACACAAATGCATTGAAATGAGTCTGTCTCTTAGTCCCGAAAAATGTGAATTCTTAATGACTGCAGGGACCATGCTAGGTCATTCAATACCTCAGCAAGGACTGCAGGTGGACCCAAACAAAATAGCTATGATCCAAAGGGTCCCACCTCCTCAAAAGAAAAGAGATGTCAAAAGTTTCCTAGGGTTAGTTGGATACTACTAAAGGTTCATAAAGGACTTCAGTAAGTTGGCCTCTCCTTTATTTGGTTTTTTGGCCAAAGACTCTACGTTTATATGGTCAAAAGGCTATCAAGAGGCCTTAGGTATCCTAAAGGATAAGTTAGCCACTGCACCAATTCTCCAAGGCCCAAATTGGACCCTCCCCTTTCATATTCATGATGATGCCTCACACAAAGCCATAGGAGCAGCCCTAGGTCAGATAGATGAAAAAATGCCATATGCTATCTATTTTATGAGTAATAACTTATCAAAGGTTGAACTAAATTATACAGTGACCAAAAAGGAACTCCTGGTTGTTGTGAATTCATTAAACAAATTCAGGCATTATATTACAGGCTATCAAACATTTGTGCATATTGACGATGATGCAATCAAATATTTAATTAACAAATTAGATGTGAATGCTCGAATTATAAGATGGTTACTTTTATTAAAATAGTTTTATCTAACTATTGTTGATAAGCCTGGTAAGGAAACTGTTGCAGACTTTTTGTCTAGGGTAAATTTGCCTGCAAGTGAAGAAGGAATGGTAGATGACCAGTTACCGGACAAGCACATATTTGCTATTTCAGTTATCTCTCCATGGTTTGCTGATATAGCAAACTATTTGGTATCAGCATAGTTCCCATCAAATTTTTCCTCCAAATAAAAGAGAAATATAGTCAAGAAAAGCACCCCCTTCACTTGGATGGGGGGCAATATTTTCAAACTTGGCTGAGATCAAATCTTGAGAAGGTGTGTCAGGGAGGAGGAAGTCTTTGACATCCTTTTGACCTGTCTTGATGGGCCTTGTGGAGGTCACTTTGCAACAAAGATGACAACATTCAAAGTGTTGCAACCAGGCTATTATTGGCCCACTCTTCATCAGGATGTGAAAAAATACACTAGTCAATGTGATCGGTTCCAAAGGATGGGAAGGCCTACTCCAAGAGATGAAATGCATCTGCAACATCAAGTGAATTTCGAGCCATTTGACAAGTGGGACATGGACTTCATTAGACCTATTGACCCTCCTTCAAAGAAAATATAGTACATTATTGTGTGCACTGATTATTTGACTCAGTGGCCTGAAGCCAAGGTAGTTAAGGTAGCGATAGAAGAGAAGGTGGCCAACAGAGCACTGGAGGGAATATTGATGAAAGTGGTGAGTAGAAGTAAGAAGGATTGGGTAAAAAGACTAGTTGAGGCCACCTAGGCCTGTAATACCACATGGAAGACCACCACTGGATTCGCACCCTATGAGTTGGTCCATGGGAAAAAGGCCTTGTTATCCATTGAATTTGAATATAACTCATTAAGGATGGTAGCCCAATGAGATCTGGATATCAGTAGTGCACAAAAGGAGAGATTTTTCAAGTTGAATGGTTTGGATGAATTCATAATGTAGGCCCTCCTACATACAAAGTTAGTTCAACTTCAGAGGAAGATTTGGCATGATAAAAATATCAAGGAGAAGCAATTTCAGGAAGGTGATTGGGCGTTGTTATATGATTCTAGGTATAAAGACTTCAAGGGCAAGTTAAGGATAAGACGGCTCAGACCTTATGTTGTGGAAATATGCCATGATAATGGTTCAGTTCAAATCAAAACCATATATGAAGAAGCCATTCCTTTGCTTGTTAATGGACACCGATTGAAAATTTACAAGAGACCTTTATCAAAACAAGAGTTCATTGAAGATATCAATAAAATAGTGATGATAGTGGAGCGTGTTACAGCTCCTCCCTCATCAAATCACTGAGAAAAAGAAAAAATAATAAGGACTCAGGTGAAAACCGCTAGGGTGAACACCTCTTAGAGGCAGCCTAGTTGTTTTTCAAATAATAATAATAATAATATTTTTTAATCATGAAATTTCCATTTGCGGGAGGGAAAGAAGGACATTCAAGGAGAAAAAGAGGATCCCAAGGAGACCCCTGCCACTCACATATTTATTTTTTCACCCATTACCATGCATCCCTCCATCATTTCTGTCATTTTTCACTCCATTGCTTCAGTTGATAAAAATACTGTGTTTTGTACAGGATCCCCTATGTTCCTACAGGATCTCTTGAAAACCTATAGGATGATCCTGTAGGAATTACAGTAACCCAGAAATCATACAGGAAGCAGTCTGAAGGCAAATGATGGACTTGTTAGGCCCTAAAATTCACCCTCTTCATGATCTATCACCACAACTTGTCCACCATCATCACCCTGCACTCACCAATCAAAACAAAAAATCAGTTTCAAGAGTTTTTTTACAGTCTTCAAAAAAAGGAAACAAGGAGGAATAAAGAGCATCACCTAAATATTCCTTTCTCTCCACACTCCCACTCCTTCTTTCCATCCATGTCACTATCTTCATAGCCCTAGAAAGAAAAATGATTAAAGAGTTCTGAGGGAGAAGCAGCTACAAAGCATTCTATAGGAAATCATGTAGCAACCTATCCCACGGAATACCAATCACATCAGAAACAATACTTTAATATGATGGTCCAGGAGCTCCAAAGTAGCAGCATCATATCTTCAACCATAGGTACCTGCAAAAACAAAGAAACAATTAGCAGACAACAAGAGCAGGAAGAAAGATAGCATGTAGAAAATGCACACAGCAACACCTCTTGTCTTGAAAACTACAACGTAGCATTGGAACCATGGGTAAGTATCCCACTTTCTCTCTCATACGCATCATGTAATAAAAAAAAATTTAAGGGTTACAAAATATTTGGTTTATAAGTGAAAATGTTTCCAGTTAACTTGGCCACCTTCGTTCAGTCAACACATGCACAACCGGGTGTCCTCTCACACGTGGCTGCAGTCAACTCAAAGACAAAGAAGGATTAGGAAAAACGTGGTTAAAACTACAGATCCATAAGGTGGGAGCTAATTATGAGGAATGCGAAATGATAAGGTGGTAGTACGGACCAATGGTCCAAAAATGGAAATGTACATTTTCTACCAGCACACCACCTCACCCCAAATCAGCATAAAGGAAATAAAAAATCATTCCCATGCATTCATGCGTTTCACTTATTCAAAACTCCCTCACTCAAGTTGCTCTCATACCTAGGCAACCCACTAGAAGTAAAACTCCATCATTTCACTGCATAGGAATTCCTACAGTACTGCACAAAAATTCCTACAGGAGCATGCACACAAATTCCTACAGGATACACAAAGATTGTCTACAGGATTGGAAAAGAAGAGTTCAAAAGGGATATCATGGGAGTTGTCCACTATAAACAAGATAAAGAGGTAGGCTCTGTAATTACAACCCTCTTTTCAAGTAAATGAACCAAGAATCCTCTAAATTTGAGTGAATTTAGCAACTGTAGAAAGGGAATTACATACACAATCATCTCTATTTTGGTTCTGCAATTGAAAATTTGTTTCAACGCTCTCATTTTCTCTGCAAATTTCACCAGCAAGATGACAGGAGGGTTTAATTGGAGAGAGCTCACCAACACTGTGAGAATCCAACAACACCCCCAAGTTCTTGAAATCTTCACAAGACATAATAGGATGGGGTTTTTCGAAAAATTCAGAGGGTATGATGATGAAGTGGCTCAAGAATTTTCCCTCTCCCTCACTCCACTCACCATATTCCATGCCATTGTTGTAATATTGGGCCTCACTATAAATCTCACCCCTGAGCTCATTAGTAGAGTTAACACACACCCCCTAGGAATACCATGGAGAAACGAAGACAAAAGAGATAACCAAGTTGACAAAAGAAAATTCTTTTTAGAAGGTGAGGAACCCAATGAGGACAAAAATTGAGTAAGGAGGGAAAGTCTGCCATATCCATGGAATGAGGCAGGCTACCAAATAATCAAATATAGCTCATGTGAGGGTAGGTATAGTGTGGTCTATGGCTATCATTTCAAGATCCTTGAAGAATTAAGATTTGGAGCAGGAACACCCACTCACCAAAGGCTCAACATAGCATACTTCTTGCTTCAATCACTCATAGACTCAAGCATCAAAGTGAAGGAGGGGAATTCCCAATAGTTATCTCATCATGGGTTTATTAGGATCCTCATAGAAGATGCCCTCCAAAACCTTAGAACTCATATAACATGTTCAGTGTTCAGAGACATGCCAGCAGAGGATGACATCAAAGCTCTCACTTATGATGTTAGTCCTATTGTCATTGAAGAGGAAGTACAACAGGAAGGGGAAGATACAAAAGAAGATATGGATGAGATGGATGAAGAAGGATCTGACACAGAGGAACATGATTAAGATGAATAAAAAGAAGGAGAAGAGAAGGAGGATGATGAAGAAATAGAGGAGGAAATTAAGGAGGAAACTGATAGAGATGATGTAGATCTACAAGAAGAAGAAGACAAGAAGGACATAGAGGAAGAAGGAAATGGAAAATAGGGGACAGAAAACAATGCAGAGTCACCTAGGGTGTCTCCAGAAGCCACTAAGAGAGAGGTAGCAGTTTCCCTCACTGCTCTTAACACCCCAATCAAGAAAAAAGGAAAAAGGTAGAGGCAGACCCCATTATATTTTAGGACAACAAAGAGCACAATAATAAGATAGGGGAAGCCACAAAGATCAACCAAAATTCCTATTGTGATTGAAGACTATCCTACAAAAAAAGACGAAATTCCTTTCCCTAAGTCCCCTATCACCTATGTGAGGAGGCCTACTACTAGATCAACTTCCTCCAAGGGAAAGGAAATCCTACAGGATACATAGCAAAGTCTACAAGAAGAAAAATTGATCCTACAAGATACTCTGTTGAATCTACAGGAGGCACCGAAATTGGAAAGGAAGGTAAGGGAGAAGAAAGAAACTAAAGAGGAGGACCCAAAGACAAAAGAACCGAGCCCCTAACCTAACTTGGCCTCCTATTACCAGTTTGTTGAAGGAGGCAGGGTCATACCTCAAAATTTTTCCATCCCATTGTTCTTTGAGCTTGAGAAGGAGAGGGCCAAAACTCACTGATGGATGTAGATCACCAGATCAAAGGGGGTGGAAGAGATTGGGCACATGGAAGAGAAACTCCAGGAGATGGGCAGAGAGCTAAGTGGATTGAGGGAGAGAGAAGCTATAATGAGAAATCAACTAGAGACAGAAAATGTATGGTTGAGGGGTAGTTGCAGGAAAGAGAGAATCAATTGGCATGTATGGACAGTCTCTCCTTGGGAGCAATCTAGTGTAGGATGCTAGCTAAATCCTATGCTCTCTACCTCAAATAACAATGGCTACAATTTCATATTAAGACTCTAGAACAGAGAGGAACCATGCCATTTCAGGACTATAGGCAGTTTATTGATCTTTATGATCAGACTACACTAGACGATAGGGCCAAAATGGTTGAGTTCTATTTGCACAACATGGCCCTCACATACATGAATGTATGGGACCCTAATGCCATGCTATGAGATCTACAATTAATGGATTTGGAATCATGGATGAACCATGAAGAGTCAAGAGCTGCAGAGATGCAAAGGATATCGATAAGAGAGCAAGCTGAACCTCTTCTGATTAGAGCTGAACAATCAAATCCCATGGCCCTCATCAGTACCCATAATTTTATTGCAAATGGTCCTCAGCTAGCACCTAGATATCTTATTTCCCAACAACAAGAAATTTCACATTTTGAGGACATGTTTAGGTTTCTAGGAGATGATAGTATACATGCTTTCCTGAGGAGATGGAACACCCTACCATAGAGCTTAAAGATAGGAGAATATCACTCTCCTCAAAGGTTGAGAGAAGCAATCAAAAAGACACCTATGTATAAGAAATCTATGCAAAGGTTAAAGGTCAATTGGATATGCCTAAAACTCAGTCCACCACTACTCTTAGGGATGCTAGAAGGGAAAAAAGAAGAAGAAGAAAAGAGGCAGTGGGAAGAGGTAGAAAAGAAAGAAGGTCTCTATGAACAAGAAGAGGATACCACAACAGAGGCATGGGATGTCAGAGAGGCCACTAGAGCCATGAAGGATATGGATATTGATTAAGTTGCTCAGAGGATGAGCAACACTTTCAGTAGCGGGGTGATGATGAGCCTCATCATTGGGTAATTATGTGGGCCTTAACTCACCTCCTAGATTAGTCAAACCAACTTTTGTCATAACTTATTACATGTTTTTTATTACATTTTGTTTATGAGGTAGAGTTGGATATTATGCTTTGTGGTCTAATATGCATTGAATGCAGGATTAAAGGAGAATATCAAGGAATTTTGGCAAAGACCAAGGTCAAAACTCGAATGGGACAAGGAGAGGGATTATAGGAGGTAAATACTCCTTATTTACTACTCCTCCATTCAGACATTCCTCCATTAATCACATTAGCTCGGAGTGGAAACAACCAAATCATGAGGACTAGAAGGAAATCGAGGAAGTGAGAGACAAAGCACCAGTTTATCTCGAGTTTGGGAGCCGAGCCTCCCTAATTTTAAGGAAGTCGTTGGGAAATTCAGATGTATAAGTAGAGAGGTCTAGGACCTGAGTAGGATTTGGATTTTTTATTGTAAAACACTACTCCATTTTCGAGCTGCAAAACTTGTGATAGTTCTTTTGTTGTAATTTGTTGTTTTGGTAATAAGAATGAGTTCTGTTTTGAGCCAGCACTGAGCTAACTCAGAGGGATGAAGTTCTTGGGTTAGGGCCCAACCCTAGTAGCCAAGGCTCCTCTTTATTTTACATGTATGTTTAGTGTAGATTCATAGCTTCATTATTAATTTTCTCATTAGATGCATTTCCATTACAAGTAGTGTATATTAGATTGGTTGTGTGATAGTTTGCTTCCATTTGTGCCTTATTTCAAGTAGCAGGTTAGAAATGAGAAAAAGGATCACCGCAGGGTTGTTAGCAGGTGTCCTAGCCTCACTTCCTCCCACTGGGACCATGACTTGAGGAAGGGACCCTTAAGCAACCCCAAAAACACACATTTCTAGTTCTTTTATGAGCTTTGGAGTTTGTTGTCTTTAATTTAGTATTTGGTTAATGTTGCAAGGTAGATTTCATCATCATCTTTTTCATCTCCATTTCTGTAGTAGATCTCACTAATTTTTTCATTCCTTTCAGCAACTTTCTTGATGCATAGTATAGGAAGTTTCCTCATTAATTCTGCTTTTCTAGTTTATGAAAATGTATCTTGTTGCATAGCTTTTTGGAAGACACACATGTTTTATGCAGAGCAGGTACTTCAGCAGGAGACTAAAACTTCATAGCCAACATCCACCTTCCACTTCATCCACCTTAGCCTTCCCTTGTTTTCACCATCACCCTCACTAGATTTTCATCATTTTTCATTGAAATTCTCCCAAACACATTGAGAAAATATAGCCATCTATCATCCTAGACCTTCAAACACTCCATTCCACCCATCACACACTTTTCATAACCCTCCCATCATCTCCAACACCTGGCATTTAGCTCTCAATTGTATCCTGTAGGTTTCATGTAATTCCTACAGGATCATCATGTAGGTTTCTAGTACATCGTGTACATTTTCCTCAATGGAAAACCTCTAGGAAGTTACCAAAAGCCTCCTAGGGACCCTCCACACCATCCAACCACTTCATAAACCTTCTAGCCATCCTCAAACACCCTTAATCCACTATCACATCCACAAGAGCAATTAGTTTGCATACTTGATTTTGCATAAAAAGACCAAAAAAATGAAATTAGATTTAGTTTAGTTTCTTTACTTGCACATTAGTATTGTTTGATGCTTCTTACTTCTGCAACTTAGATAGTAGCATTTGTTTTATGTTTATTTAGCATTTTTGCTTAGCATAGATTCTTAAATGGTTAATTAGGGTATGGTGTGGTTTAGCATTACATGTTGGCCTTCTCCATTACTGTAGTAGAGTAACTCTCGTAGAGTAGATTTACCTTTCTTCCATCAAAGAATCAAGCTTCTTCTAACTCCATAGAAGTCTGGCTTGGAACCCCAGTGGTCTCTCGCCAGTTAAACAGTGAGAACAAATAGAACCATCACTTTTACTTATGCATACAGCACTGTCATCTCCAAGTTTGTACAAACACCGAGTTGATAAGTAAAGTTGGTAGCCCAGAAGTTACAACATCCTTGCTACAATACTGGTGCTCATCATAGCCTATGCGATTTCTCCCTGGGTAACACAGCTCTCTTCGCACTGCCGCGAACCCTGTGACACTTCCTTGCTTCGCACAATCCTCCAATCATGAAGTTCCCTAACCCGGCAGTGTAGTTTATAGTCCGGCACCTCCTTTTAGCTATTTGCAGTGCTAAGACTGTGCTACCTTCATATAGTCACATGGTCGAACCACCGGTATATGGCTTCAATCAACTACCCACCTTTCCTAGGAAGGAATCTCAATTAAATTTGACCAGTTGTATCGCTCTTCCATTGATAATCTCCTTAATGACATAGGGCCCTAACCAGTGCATTCTGAATTTCCCTGGAAATTTTTCAAACTTTTTTTCATATAAAAACCAAGTCATTTACCTTAAAGTTGTGCAGCTTAATGTGCCAATCATGTGATGCTTTTTCGAGCTGCTTTTGGACCTATTGGTGAAATCCAGCTAGAAATCTATCTTCCTCAAGCTCAGCCAACTGTGCGATCCTCTCTTCTAGGGATCCACAATCTGTCATACCTATGAGTGCTATGCACAGACTAGGCACAATGTATTCCATGGGAATAACTGCTTCAATGCCATATACAAGCCTAAGGGGCATTTTTCTAGTCAACTTCTTGCATGTCGTTTGATAGGCCCATAGTACTGCGGGTATGCACAGGTCCCAATCACTCCGTTGAGCATTGCAAGCATTGGTCAGAATGTTCTCTAGCACTTTATTTAATGCTTCCACCGTCCCATTATCCTGCGGGTGATAAGGCATGCTTTTTTGGTGATATACCTGAAATTCCTCCGTCAATGCACTGATCGTTTCATTCCGAAATTGCATACCGTGATCACTCATCAAAATATTTGGACACCCAAATCACGTTAGTACATACTCAAGGAGGAACTTTGTAGTAGTCATGCCTTTGCAATCCTTCACAAGTTGTGCCTCTACCCATCAAGTAAAAGACTCCATCGCGGCAATAATGTACCTCGCTCTCATCTTCTTCCCTTGGCGCTGAATGGGTCCCACAAAGTCTATTGCCCATTTCTCAAAGGGTTGTAATGTCATCTGTGGATTCAGAGGCAGCTCATCCCTCTATGATGGCAAGCTAGTCCTTTGACACACATAACATGCTTTGTAGTAAGCTTTTGAATCCTAATGGAGGGTTGGCCACCACAACCTTACACATAGAATCTTCTATACAGTCACTCCCCCTGCGTAATGTCCTCCCGCGGTGCCCCAATGAGCATCTGTGAGAATACTGATCCTTTCAAACTCTGGGATATATCATTACAATATCTCATCAGACCCCATTTTGCTCAGATGTCTGGCAATGATATGAAAGCCTGCTGCGCGCACCGCTAACTCCTTCTGCTAGATGGTGTATCCTTCTAGGACAGTTCCTATTGTTAGCAAGTGTATGATATCTTCAAAATGACCATCTGTGACACGCACTGCAAATAGTTGTGTGTCAGGAAATCCCTCGTCCAAGTTAGCTGGCTCTTCCCCTGTTTCATTGTGCGACAGATGGTCTGATCCTGCATTCAGTCATCCAAGTTTCACCATAACATCAAAATCATACTCCTAGAACAATAACAACCAGCTGCAGTTTCTCCCTCCCAACACAGGTTATTCACCAAGTATTTCAACACAAAATGATCCATATGCATCTTAAAATGGCCACCCAGAAAATAGTGTCTAAACTTCTGGAGAGCATATACCATGGATAACGCTTCACGCTCGGTGGTGGAATAGTTCTTCTCCGCCTTGGATAACCTCCTGCTTACAAACATGATAGGATGGTCTAAGTCTCCTCCACCAACCTGTGTCAATATTGCTCTCAGCGCTATACATGACGCGTTGACATGTACATGAAACTCCTTCTTCTAATCTGGGAAGACTAAAATTGGCGCGGTGACCATATTTTCCTTTAATACATCCAATCTTTTCTTACAGTCCCCATTTCAGTAGAACGTAACATCCTTTTTCAGCAACTTCTCAAAGGCGTGGTGATCTGGGCATATCCCTTGATAAAATTTCTTTAATATCCAGTATGCCATAGGGTAGTGTGCAACTGTTTAACACCCCTTGGTGCTTCTAAGTTAAGTATCGTCGCGATCTTCATGGGATCTACCATTAATCCTTGTCTACAAACAACATGACCCAATAGGGTCCCAAAAGGAACACAAAATAGGCATTTCTTCATATTGAGTGCAATCTGGTATCTTTGATAGGTATCTAGCATCCGGCACAAACTTGCAACATGGTGTTTCACCATCCCAAGCACAGTCTACTCATTAAAGTACACTTCCAAGAACTTATGAATAAATTCTTTGAACGCAACAAAGACTACGTGCAAAAAAACCGTAGGCGCATTCTTTAATCCAAAAGGAATTACAGTGTAATGAAAACATCCCCACTTAGTCGCAAAGGCCACCTTGCTCCTATCCTTGGCTGCGATTTTGATCTGATGGTACCCAGAGAACCCATAAGTGAAGGAATATTCTTCTTGGCCACCTACATTATCCAACACTTCATTAGTGAATGGGGTTGGGAACAGATCATGTACACATGCATCATTCAATTTCTTGAGATCTACACATATCTTTATTTCATCCTTCGACTTCTTTTCCTATACCACCATTGGGCTTTCCCAATCAGATTCTTCTATGGGCTCAATAATCCTTTCCGCGAGCATCTTGTCTAGAACAAAGTGGACCTTCTCCTTATACTTTAGATTGAGATGGTAAGTTCTTTTCTTAACCAACTTCTTGTCGAGTTTCAATGTGATCTTCATAACACCCAGGTCTCTTATTATCCCTTTTAAATCTGTAAAATTGTTAAGGAACAAATCCTAGTATTCGTGGAGAAATTAAAAGACCTTATCCAATGTCCCATCATCCTAGTAATCTCCAATATTCACGAATTTCAGCTCAGCATCTGTACCAATATTCACCTGCTTCATTTTCAGTGGTGTAGTTATATCATGATTCTCAATCTGTGGTCCTTTAACCTAGCGGTGACCTTCTGTTTCAGGGATGTTAATATTTCATTGATCCTCATCTTCTTCTTTACCATTCATGTTATAGCATTCTAGCACGTGACTCAGCTGAGTAGTCCAATTGGGTTGAATTAGGTCCAAAGGATCAGGCAGTATCCTAAAGATCGCTACTTTCACTTCTTGTAGCGCTTTGTCAATACAGTCAAACCCGTCTTCAGAGTTGAATACCATTATGAATCCTTCATGCAGAATATCCCATTCACTTGTACCATGGCGGAGCTCTATTTCTAAGTACCATTTCATTGGGATGACATCTAGGGTGTGACAGAACCAGTGCACCCATTCAGGTTTGGGCTTCGCTCCATAAACCTCGACCCATTTGGCCAAGTGCACGTGTGGATCATCCTTCCCATCATATTTTTTTGTCATTCATACCTTCGGCTTCCCAAATCACATTCTCATCATATTTCTACACTCACTCCAATCATCCAAGCTGCCCTTGTGCGTACCCCACCACCTTGCAGGCGTAGCGCGCAATGCCTAGTCCAAAGCCTGGAAGTTTTGCTTCTCTGGTGCCTCCCTTTTGAATGCATCCAAAAATATATCTACATCTTTCAGGCCATCATAAGTGGGAAAATTTCTTACCTCTGATGACACACAATGCAGTGACCGGGTCATCATGTTACATCTTAGCGTGGTTACTTCATGTAATTGATTCTTCCAGCACTCTAATTCTTCATCAAAGTTCGAGGTGTAGGAACTCTCACGGTCCCATATAATTCACCCATCTGTTGTTGGATTCACCCAACCTTGCTCTCACGTTGTTATCTTATATATGCAGTCCAAATCATCATCACTCTCATAATCACGAGTTGGTTCAATATAACATGATCCTTTAGTAGGATCTAGGGGTATTATTACGTAGAGTGATTTCTTTTCAAATATAATCTTTCACTTCTTTAGGTTGATTACCCCATTCATATCAGTAGCCCAATCAATTCCAAGGAGTGTCAGGTAGGGGTTTTTGTCATCCACAATTTCTATTATTTCAAAGTCAGCCAACGTGCTCGTGCCTTCAATATCTATAGTCACCCCTTCCATCCACCCCATGGGGATGATCTTTTTCTGGTTTTCCATCCTTAACTAAATCAGAGACCAATGCAGTGTGGATCTTCCCATCTGTTCCCAAGTCTGCTTTGGTAGGACGTTTGCATGTGACCCCAGATCCAAAATAACTTGATCCATTTCATACTCTCCTATCTACATGATCAGTCTCATCTCTCGTACTATCCTTGTTTTTGCTTACTAATCTTTCGTACCACGTGCGGTTCACCCAGAGTGTTTTTGGCGAATTTATTTATAAGCTCTTGTAATCCTTTCATAGCCTTGCTATTGCACAGTAACTTCATGCAGGTTTCAAGGAAGGTTGTAAGCATAGAAGGGTCCATCTCATGTTCAAGCTTATCCTTGCTCCCTGAGGTGGAGGCCTCAGCGAAGCTCTTATTTGCTTCCATGAATGTTTCACGTGCGTGTTCTAAATCAAATTTGACCTCCTTCATCAGAGCTTTGTTAACCCATGCGCTATCTTCGGGATGTTTCTACTTATCATCCCTTGTTGCAACTACACTTCGGAGCATTATGTTCACATTCAGATCCTCTTCGTGAGGCTCATACCTCATCATTTGGAGGTTCTAAGTCAGCTGAGGGGGTAGCACCCCTTTGTCACGTGTCCTTGCTATCAATGTAGGATAGTCCTCCCTCTCATGATGAAACATAGTGAAATATTTGCATGACAGACGCATTGGGTTAGTACAATCACGGTCATAGTGTCCTGGTCCTATGTAATTGTTGCAGATTAGTTGTCCTTGAACTCTACCAGTTCCTCCTCTGCCTCGGCCTCATCCGCCCCTAAAGCATGTTTGTACCATCCTCGCACTCTAATCAGGGGGCTATGTTTCTGCATGAACCCTATAGGTGGGTGTTCTATCCTTGATCAATTCATATCTTCTGCAGTTGCACTCATCATGCCCTACCGAACTACAAAAGTTGTAGAACAATTATTGTGGTGTTTGTACAAACTTCTTCCACAAATGACAATTATTTGTCGTATGTTTTCCTACTATGTGACATATAGTGCACCACAATGCACGACCCGTTCTCGGTCCTGCTTAAGCTTCCGGCCTAAAAGGAATCAGTCCTTGTTAGGTAGTGGAGGGCCCGCGTACCTATTTTGGGGTTCAAAGCCTGAAATTTTGGGAAAGATATGGTAAAGACTCTGCGAAGTACACAGAGTGTGAATTGTAAATAAGTCGAGTCAAAGGGTTTTTCGCCCAAGAAATAATACAAAATAATAGGAAGTAAGTTGGTTTGTGGGCCATAGGAAGGTATAAATAGAGAGAGTCTCTATGGGTAGAAGGTAGCCTTTTGGTAAGTAATCTTGGATCTGATATGTAATGGGTTGTTGAGAAGAAAAGTCTTGAAGCATCTATGAGTCTAAATTGAGGGTATTGGGTGGTAGATAGAGGCTCTACAGCTGTGTGCGCAGAGGCCTGGTAGAGTCCGCAGCTCAGTGCGTAGACCCCTGTAGCTGAGTGCGCAGGGCGGATTTGGATGTATTGGTGATGGAATTGAATAAAGATAAGTTCATTCTGAAATTCTGTGTTAAATCCGGATTATTGCAGATCTGGCTAATGTATGGTTAATATAATTGTTTGATCTATGTGTGTATGCTTATGGTATAAATTTATGTGAATCTATATCTTTTCTAAGTGTGTGAACTGGTTAATTCTGTTAAATGTTTGCTTAAAGACAATAAAAAGTATAGTTAATCTATAACAACGTAGTAATAAGTATTAAGGAGTGTTCTAGGTCTGGATTTGCATGAAGCAGAGTGGCACGAGGCCACAGAACGGTGCGTGAAACCTATAGACAACATCAAGACATCCCAAGGGTGTGGAAACCTGGTTCCAGCACCCTCCCCTACTACCTCGGGTTTGACCTCAGTCCCCACTCTGCAGGCTGTTGTCGAAAGGGCCAGTAGCTGCAGGATTTGTTTGGCTAAACAAATCTTCTGAACTTGGGTCAAGCCCATATAAGCCAACAAATGGTTCTGTTTCCAGGATCGGGATCTGCCTAAGGGGTGTCTAATGTTGAACGCTAGAACTCTATAAAAAAAAATGAATTTAAGGGTCAAAGGAATCAGGAGTAGTAATAGTTCAGAATACATTGACGCACAAACCAAAGGTTGACAATGACGAGAACGATCCATCTACCGGTATTCAAAGGGGCAGGAAGTGAAGATCCAGAACAATTTTGGCTCATGTTAACATCGATATGGAATGCACAAAGAATTATAGATGATAATATCAGAAAGGCTACCTTAGTTAGCGCACTGCAGGACCAATCACTAACATGGTACATAAAGTACTCAGACGATCATCCGACTGTGGGTACAATATAGATCTAGACTGAACTAAAGAAAGAATTTAGTCGGCCGAAGTCAGAAACACAGTCGATCATAGGGTTCAAGGAGACCGTGATGATGCGTGGTGAAACCTTGTGGGATTTGGATCAAAGACTGAAAAGTACCATCCACGAAGTAAACATGACACTAATGGATGCGCAACACTACGCTTGATTTATGGCATCATTAACACCACATCTGAGGATGGCTTTGTCACAACAAAAAATGTCAACCCAGGCCGAAGCATTAGAGACAGCGATGAGGTTGCACGAAACTCCATTACAGGAACCAGGGTTGGGAGTTCAGCAAATCCAAGCACAGATACAAAACTTGTGTTTGGAAATGAAGAAGTTAAAACGAGAACATGCACCTCACCCAGAAGTCCAGGAGGAAGTATGGTGTATAAAGTGCAGGAGCCAAAGGCATGATAAAGATCATTGCCCGGTCTTGGTGACTTATGTCGCAACGGGGGGACCAACACCGTTGCAACCAGAGGCACCGGTAGGGCCAAGTGCGACAACCTAGCTCTGGTGCATAATATGTCTGGTGGGAGGAAAGCATAACACAGATAATTGTCATCTACTACCAAAAGTCAAGCAAACCTCCAATAGTTATTTTGCAACTTTTGCAGATCGGTGGGCCATGAGGGAAAGGACCGTCGTAGCTATCAATTATTAATGGACTACTCATCTGCCTACAGAATGTAGACTAAGGCGCAAGGTTAGGATCCAACTGAGGGAATTGCACGCAGTGGGTTCCAGGGACGTGGACGAGGATGGGGTGGAATGGGGCCAGGAAGGGGTTGTGGGCAGATAATCTGTTACAACTGCGGAGGACTAGGACATTACACGCAAGATTGTACCAACCCAAATAGAATATCATGCACTTACCATGAGCAATTCGATCATGAGCTGGTAGATTACCTTACATTGATAGCACAGATTCGTGAAAAATAGTTAGCGCAACCTACGACAACCCAAAACGTGCAGATGATGAGATCCAAACCCCGCAACAAAGACCCCAAAGTAAACATGGTACTAAGAAGTGGCACGGCCACAGGAGAAGATAAAGGGAACTTAAGTAAGGAAGACAGAAGGGTTGGCATGGAGACATACCTAGAGGCTAGGGAGAGCTTTGTGGAGGTCTCTACCCCAGGTAGTAGGGATCAACCTGAGCAGGACAAGGATCCCTCGATGCTAACTACCTTTTTAGAGACATGTATAAAATTGTTGCGAAATAATAGGGTGGTTAGAGGCTTGTAAGAATTAATCAATAGGTGCATGGGGATGTGAGAACCTAGCGTGGTCCGCACACAAGGAAAACGTGCAACACGGATGGGGCGAGAGATGCGATTAACAGTACAAATTGGCGACTATGACATGGATCAGATCATTCTAGATTTGGGCTTGGATGCAAATGTACTGCCTAAACAAACTTGGGAGTGCATGGGTAGGCCTACACTACAATGGTCTCCTATTCAATTGCATATAGCGAACCAACAAAATATCCTTCCCTTGGGAAGGTTGCAGGGAATTACAGTAGATATAGAAGGCGCAAGCACCAGAACAGACTTTGAAGTAATAGAAATCATGGATGAAAGTATGCCTTATCCTGCATTGTTAGGAATAGACTGTGCCACCGACATGAATGGGGTTATTAATTTAAAGAAGCAGATAATGATATTTTAAAATAAGTCACTTCGCGTAGTCATTCCGCTAGATCCGGTTGAAGGATCGTGCTACATTGAACCCATGCGCAACGTAGAAAGTGATGATGAATTAGATTGTATCTACAAAATTTTTGCACAAAGGCAAGAGTAGGTCAAGCCAACGGAGGAAATAATAATATCGTGGGGCCATGCAGAGACCTACACCAATGATTCAGATAAATAAGATGAGTGGTGGCATAATAGGTTGAGCGGAGTAACTACCTTACACTGCAATATGATGACTAAATCTTTGTACTGCGTTAGGGCCCAGGATTGCAAATTGCCGATGTATGATGGGCTGACACTAGTAGATGAATTCCTAACCAAGTTCAAAAGTGCGGTACCAGAGCACCAACGGTTTGATGCATTGAGATGGGCATTGCGCGTGATACCTGCGCGATGGTGGGGCACACATGAAGGGACTTTCGAAGATTGGCGTGGCTGCAAGTGCATGATGCAGATAAGATTTGGGAAGCCAGAACTATGAATAACAGAGAAATATGATGGACGTGATGACCTGCGCATGCACCTTACCAGATGGATCAAAAACTATGGATAGAAGCCTCAACTAGAATGGGTACACTTATTTTATCACACCATGGACATCATTCCTAGGAACTGGTATACTGAAACAAAGTTCTGACATGGCACATGCGAGTGAGATATCTTATGTGAAGGGTTTTTTTCGACATTCCTCTTTGAGGATCAATGGATGGACACTATGGATGATGCATTACAGTTGGTGAAGGCCTCCATTTTTAAAACACCACTGGAACCGGAAGAAATCATATAGCTAGACTGGTCGCACTAGTTGAGCTAGGCCCTAGAATGTTATAAGGTGTAGGTAGGAGATGATGAAGACGACCCTAGAAACATAAATATACTAGAATAAAAAGGGAGTCGCAAGGTGCACAGACCAACAACTGAAGATCCAGACATCACCACGCCATTGAAAATGAAACAAGTAAATATCGGAACAGAGGAGGAGCCACAATATGCAAGACTCGAGGATTATTGGGACGAGGCTACGATGGAAAAGGTCGTCGAGTTGCTTTGAGAATATCACAATTTATTCCCAACAAAAATCACGGAGTTAAAGGGGATCCTTGGTGACTTGGGAATGACGAAGATCAGTCTGAAGCCATATGCAAAGCGAGTTAAGTAGCGGCCGTACTGGTTGAATCCAAAATACAAAGCAAAGGTCTGCGATGAATTGGACAAGATGCTTGTAGCAGGAATAACTGAGCCAGTCGAGGAATCCGGCTGGGTAAGTCATATGGTTGTGTAGGAGAAGAAGCAAAAGGGTGAAATCACATCTATGTGGATCTCATGAAGCTCAACAATGCCTGCATTAATGACCCCTTTCCGACGCCATTTACTGACGAGGTACTAGAAAATGTGGGAGGACCGGAAGCCTACTCATTCATAGACGGGTTCTCCGGTTACCACCAGATTAAGATCGCGCAAGAGGATAGGAGTAAGACAACTTTCGCCACCGAGTGGGGCTGCTTTTAGTATACGGTGATGCCCTTTGGACTGAAGAATGCACCGACGATATTCTCCCATGTTGTGGTAGTCGCATTCAAAGAGTTTATACACAAGTTCTTAGAAGTATATCTTGATGATTGGACCGTATTTGGGCTAGTTAAGAAACATACCACGAGCTTACGGTTAATGCTGGATACCTCCGACGACACCAGAATGTGCTTAATCTAAAGAAGTGTACTTTTCTCGTCCCCTTCAGGAACCTGCTCAACCATGTGGTTTGTAAGCAATGTCTGATGGTGGATCTGCCGAAGATCATTGTCATACTCAATCTGCAAGCGTCGCACATTGTCAAACAATTACGCACCACGCTAGGACACACTGGTTATTATCAGAAATTCATAAAAAGCTATGCACAGATCATGGCGCCAATGGAACAATTTATCAAGAAGGATGCTACTTATTGCTGGAATGAGGAATGCGACAAAAGGCATTAAATGCTTAAGGAAAAGATGGCATCTTCCTTGATATTGGTCTTCCCGAAATGGGATGTCCAATTACACGTGCATGTCAACGCGTCATGTATCGCGTTGGGTGTGGTACTTACTTAGGAAGGCATAGAGGGAATTGATCACCCGATTGCTTTCGCCAATTGACGATTATCAAAAGCTGAGAAGAATTACTCCACTACTGAGTGAGAGGGATTGGCGATGGTATACGCGCTTCAGAAACACCGCCACTATCTGCTCAAAGGGAATTTGAAGATGTATACTGACCACTCTGCATTAAAATACCTAGTGAATAAGCCTGTTTTGGGGAGGCACATTTGTAGACGGTTGCTGCTATTTCAAGAATATGACTTCTAGGTCATCATAAGGCCCAGATGTCTCAACACTGGCCTAGATCATCTATCCCAAATTAATAATGGCGAAGAGTCCACAAACTTAAGGGACAGACTCCTGGATGCACAGCTGTATGTTGTGTATGTCACAGATGGCCTTTTTGGGGACATAATCCACTTCTTGACCACGAACCATGCCGCAAGGATATTCCGTTTAGCAAAAGAAAGAATTGGTGATACATGGAACAGACTTTACTGTTATTGCACGACATCTATACAAAATGGGCAATGATGAAATCTTGTGCAGATATATGCCTAAATTAAAGCGTGGAAAAATATTGGATAAAGCACATGGCGGGGTGGCTGGAGGACATTTCGCAGGTCGCGCTACAATAAAAAAGATTCTTCGCGTAGGACTATGGTGGCCAACTCTACATCAAGACTCGAAAGCATATTGTTAGGCCTACGATGTCTGTCAACATACCAGGAAACCATCATGGAGGTATGAAAAGCTACTCAAACCATAGATGACGCTACAACCATTTGAGAAGTGGGAAATCGGCTTCATAGGACCTATCACACCTCGAGGGAAGACGGGAGCAGGCTATATCATCACCGTGATAGAATATTTGACTAAGTGGGCAGAGGCACAACCAGTTAAGGACTACACGGTTACTACAGTTGCGATGTTTTTTTCGAGAACATGTTGACTAGGTTTGGATATCCCAAAATTCTCATGAGTGACTGAGGTACGCACTTTCTGAATGAAACGAGCAGCACACTCACTAAGGAATTCCAGATATATCATCAACAAAGTACGCCATACCACATGCAAGTGAATGGGAGTGTTGAAGCATTCAACAAAATTTTGGAGACATGTTGGCGAAGGTCTGTAATGCATAGAAAAATGATTAGGACTTGTGCATCCTTGTTGTGCTATGGGCATATTGAACTTCGTGCAAGTTGATGGGCTAGACACCTTTTCGGTTAGTCTATGGCAAGGAAGCCATCATGCCAATGGAATAAATTGTCCCTAGTCTATGAATAGCAGCCATAACAGGCATGGCTGACCACGAGGCTTTGGAGGAATGGCTCGCACAATTAGAAGGATTCTAGGAGGACCGATTTTTGGCTGGATTCCATCAGCAAGTATAGAAACAACGAGAGAAAGCATGACATGATCGCCATATCAAAGTGCGCACTTTCAAGGAAAATGATCTAGTATTACTATATGATAACAAGTTCACGGAATTCCTTGGAAAACTACCAATGAATTGGTTGGGACCCTATGTCATCAAAGAAGTTACCGATGGGGGTGCGGTTCAGCTAGCCAAGCTCAATGGAGACCCCTTCCCAGGAAGAGTGAATGGAAGTCACTTGAAGCTCTACATGGGTGGGCCGACGGCTTGACTAACCACTCAAAGGATAGTCTCACCGCTCCAACGAGTTGAAAGAGAGTGTGGGATGATAAAGTAGTCTAGGGTAAAGAGGTATGATTTCCAAGATGTGCGTAGATTGGCATATCCCAAGGGTCACGGTTGTGCATAACTGGTTGTGCTGATGCATTGATAAGAAAAGAGGTGACTATCGCTGTCCTTGTTCATGATAAGAGGTCTAAATCCTGGTAAAAGGGAGCGGGTGGTGGGTAACTAAGAGAAAGGGTATGAGCTAGATATGGAACGATCTGCCACGGAAGGGCACTAGAACAGGTGGGAGTCAGAAAATTTGAAATTGGAAATGCTTATAAATCACAAGGGGGCATCCACTGAGCGAGCTATGCTTCTGAGAATCACAAGTTATTGGGCCTCCCTACCACTATGGAACTCTTCATTATCTATGCACAAGGAGTAACCCCAAGGGTGGTGATCTAGCCGATGGGGATGTAGGTCTCTCTGAAGAACATGGTGTTGACAGCTACGGGCACCGCCTAGAATTCAGCACCGACAGTAGGGGATGTATCGAAAAATGGTAGACACGAAGAAAAACTAGTCTGGATTCCACAACCTCGCCCATGGGCAGGCCGACGAGCCACAACAAAAAAGAGGAAGGATGGAAAGATGGAGACGACTGGTAGAAGTGCAATTAATAAGTCATCTTTGATGTACCTTAAGGATTGGGATCTCATGGATAGCAGCCAGGGTCTTGCAAAATCGCAACACAAGCTGCAACAGATAGTGCGACAAGAAGATACGAAGGTAGGAAGTGGCTACGGTGGCACGGGGAGGTCCCGTATGTGGCTCCCCCGCTAGAGCTAAAATCCTATGAGTGGGTGTTCTGTGTTAACCGAGCAGAGCAGAATGAGCATTTTTGGTTGCGAGACTTGGTAGAAACAACAAAGCACAAGCTCGACAAAGCATTGCAGGAGAAAATAAAGGAGTATAAGAACGATAAGTTTCACTCAGAGGGAGGTGAACCGTGAAGCCAAGGTAGTGCATCGCGCCACATTGACAAGTGACTCGGGATGAGTCACAATGATTGTGTTGGGGTATTGTTGGGTAGCGAAGGGCCCGCGTAACTGTTTTGGGTTCAAAGTCTGAAATTTTGGGAAAGATATGGTAAAGACTCTGTGAAGTGCGCGGAGTGCGAATTGTAAATAAGTCGAGTCAAAGGGTTGTTTGCCCAAGAAATAATATAGAATAATAGGAAGTAAGTCGGTCCATGGACCGTAGGAAGGTATAAATAGAGCGAGGCTCTATGGGTAGAAGGTAGTCTTTTGGTAAGTAATCTTGGATCTGATATGTAATGGGTTGTTGAGAAGAAAAGTCTTGAAGTGTCTGTGAGTTCGAATCAAGGGTATTGGGTGGTAGATAGAGGCTCTGCAACTATGTGCATAGAGGCTTGGTAGAGTCCGCAGCTGAGTGTGCAAGGAGGATCTGGATGTATTGGTGAGGAATTGAATAAAGATAGGTTGACTCTAAAATTATGTGTTAAATCTGGATTATTGCGGATCTAGCTAATGTATGGTTAATATAACTATTTGAACTATACGCATATGCTTATTGTATAAATTTATGCAAATTTGTATCTTTTCTAAGTGCGCAAATTGGTTAATTCTGTTAAATGTTTTCTTAAAGACCATAAAAAGTAGATTTAATATATAATAGCGTAGTAATAAGTATTAAGGAGTGTTCTAGGTTTAAATATACGTGAAGCAGAGTGGCGCGAGGCCACAGAATGGTGTGTGAAACCCGCAGACCACACCAAGACATCCCAAGGGTGCAGAAACCTGGTTCCAACACCCTCCCCTACTATCTCGGGTGAGACCTCAGTACACGCTCTGCGGGCTATTGCCGAAAGGGTCAGTAGCTATGGATTTGTTTGGCTAAATAACTCTTCCAAACTTGGGTCAGGCCCATATAAGCCAACAATCCTCCTCATGCAATATAGTTTGCAAAGACCGAGCAATGGTCTTTGTCATGCCCCTAACCCTTGCATTTTAGGCACCATACCTCTTCGCGCACCTTGGTCGAACTGTCTTTTCCTGCTTCAATCTTTGCATTTCAATGCAAATATTTTGCAACTGCACATGGATCTACTGAACCCCCAGATTCAGATCCTACATCAGTGTTTCATGCAGTCCCATTGCAATCTCTAAGGCCTCTTCCTGAGTTGTTATATTTTGTTTTGACAACTCAACCCTTAGGTGTGGTAGGAGTGAAGCCATGAACCATTCACGATGTTGTCCATCTGTTAAGTTCATTTTGGCTTCACAGATTTTACACTTCAATCTCTGATCTAATTCCTAAGGTGTCTCACCTAGTTTCATCGCAATTTCCTTGAACCCCACAATCGACTGTGCCTTAGATTTATGCCTACTGAACTCTTTACTTAGCGTAGTCTAGATGTCCGCCACCCCAACATTTAGGTTATCATTAGAGTAATTGATTGTTGAGGAGGTAAATCCCCTCTACGGATAGAGGCGATCCCTACTAGCCCAGACTGGGTCTAGCAACAATCATCAAACGCTATAGTGCAAGTTCCTAATTGCAAATTAACAGACCAGCGATGAAGGCCTACCTAGATTCCAACGCTATTGTTTGTAGGAGAGGTGGCGCTCTCGTTCCTCTGCTCCGGCAGATCACAATCCTCACGATCTCCATGAATGGACACCTGCACATACAAGATTCTCCTTTGGCAAGTAGTCAGCAGCACATGTCTCGCAAAGCTTGTCGGGAATAAGGGCAAGCCTCTCCCTTTGTATCTTTGGAAACTAATCTCCTTGCTTGGATTTGGCCTTAAGGGAATCAATAAGGCTCTTGCAGCATGAAGCTTTTGGGAATTTTGGAATTCTAAATCTCTAGAACTCAAAAACTAGCTTGCAAAGGAAATGGAAAATCTTTTATAGATGGAGGAAGGGGAGTTGGGATCATAACCAATAATCATAGGATTGGCCATATCATCAAGGAAGCTCATGTGAGGTGGAAAACCACTTCCTCTCTATTGAAATCCGTATCCAAACCACCCAACTCAAGATAGATATCAATCCAAGAATTTGTTAGGACGAAACTTTCGCCGTTTATTTGTTAAAAAACACCTCTGATTATGGTTGGTGCGTGTGCAACTCTATGACAGAACGACAATTAGTGCACCCTCTTTAGAGGATTTGCCCCCTTGGCGCGAGGGTTGAACTGTGGAACTGTGCCAATGGAAAAAGAGCTATTTTTAGGGTTTTTTAGCAGGAGACGTCTTCAGGGCAAACAAATCTCATGTTCAGGGGAATGCAATGCAAGTGTTTGTAGGCCATGTCACTTCTCATAGGTCCCAGAATGAGCCCTCCAAGATACGGGAGAGGGGTAGCAGGGACGGTGACAAATTGCTGTGTAACATTGATGTACCAAGTTAGCGCGTGATCCTGCAAAGCACTAACCAATGTTTCCTTTTTCATGTGATTATCTATAACGCCCTGAGCTTCCCATATGGCTTTCACGATGAAGCAAAACTAGTTTGGGTCCTCATTTCCCAAGCCTTTAAACATAGCTAGATTCATTGAATTTGTGATGTTGAATGGCGGTGGAGGCAGAGGTGGTATGGGTGAAGTCGCAGGTGATGGTAGGGAAGTTGGAGATCATGTGGGTGGAGGTGGCAATCAAAAGAATCCTTGTCTTATCAACTGAATAACACTTTGCAAAGAAGCCTACATTACTCCCTCTTCGTCACCCAGTGGAGGTGAAATCAATGGAATATATTTAGGACCCTTTCTTCCTTCATTCCTGTAAGTCTTTCCACTTTGCGTAGGTCAAAACATCAAGGTAGTTGCATAACTTGGTTTTTGCACAATAAAATTTTAATATAGGTATTTAAAGACTTCAAGTACTTACCTCGCGGACCTTTGAAAAAGTTTTTCGCTGCCTCTTATAGCTGACTGAGGTATCGACTGCGAATTCAGTCACAAATCCTCTAATGATGCGATTAAGCCAGTGATCGACAGTGAAGCTGATCTTATCCTTAGAGGCTTCTAATCTCTATACTAACTCTAGGGTCAAGACAATAGGACCGTCAAGTCTTCACTCCCTTGGTTATTCGCTAGCTTTGTGATCCACTCGTATAGCTCAACCGGAAAGGAACAAAAAAATATCTCATGTATCTCTGTGTATAGGTACTTGTCCAGCCACTATTCCTTTGTCATTCATGGATTTTTGTTCTCCTGTGCCGTGAATTCATGGATCTTCCTATCTAGCCAGTCTTCGATCTCTTTCTTAGTTGGATTCCAGTGATACAACATCACACATCTCTCATGCAGATTTCGATCCTGGCAACGAAACCATTTGTTGGCTGCCTGGGGCCTGGCCCACGTTTAGCATTAGTTAGCCAAACAAATCCCTACACTACTGGCCCTTTTGACATCATCCCGCGGAGCGCAAATTGAAGTGTTACCTGAAGCAGTATGGGGGGATGCTAGAACCAAGTTTCTGCACCCTGAGATGGTTGTGGTGTCAGTTTATTCCTTCTATTCCTGCTCTCACGCAGGTTATTAAGTTCTAGGGTTCTATCAGTCTAGCCCTTTATTCTAACCTTCAGTACCTCTGCGAAGGGGTACAGTTGGCCTTCACGAAGCCCTATCCTGCAGTTCAGGTACTTTCATGGGCAGTGTATCGTGCAAATTCCAAAACTAGCTTAAGTGCCTTACTTATCTTATTAAACAATCACAGTGAGCACCGCGTAAATAGATATCCTTACTTGCGTTCAATTAACCAACATAATTACATACATTCGCACATCACATACGCATTATAAATGAAATTCATTTGCAATATGACAAGATGAATTAACAAGAAACAAAGACACGGAATTTGTAGAATACCTCTCTTTATTGATATCTTCAGATGATTACAGACTTTATCTGCCCTAGGTACACAGTTGCAGAACCTCCACCTACACTAAGACCCAAAACTTAGACTTCTCTCCTTATCGTTCAAGACTTCTTACTTCTCACCAAAAACTTATTACTACTTAGAGATTATTTACTTAGCTCTTTTATACAGTACCATGGTCTACAGACCATGGGTAGATCTTTACAACGGACTTTACACTTTACAAAATGAGGGCGGACAACCCTTTATGACTTATGACACCTTCTCACTCCGCGACCACAAAATGCAGAGAGATTACACTTTATTACAAAATTTGACCCAAAACATGGGCTTTTAGCCCCAAAACTGTCCTTGGAGGATCCTGTTCCCAACAACTACACCTAAATTAAATGGTTCTAGAGGTATCATTCTATGATAAGTATCAAAACACTTCATGATACTTATCTCATTGTTAAAATAAAAACAAATAATACAAATGAACTAAAATACAACTTTAATAAATTTATTATTATTATTATTATTATTGAAAGAATTAATTATGTGGAAGCTATTTTGGAATTGATCTTGCATAATTTAACTATCAGTAATTATTAGTTGGATGGTACCCCATAGAATATTCTACAATATTCTTGGTAGTATACACAAATCAAAGGTTGAAATTTATATCCAAAGTATTTATGGCTTCTTTTCTCTTTTATTTAAATTTATTAATTAAAAAAAATTTCACATGAAGAAATGAGTTATGTTTTTTTGGGCATGTGGTATTAATAAACCATGGTATTGGCCCATGTTAGTATAACACACTCTATTTACAAATTGGGAATCTCCATAATAAAGTGGGAAGAATCTTTACAGGGATGGATCTTGTTACTTTTTTTTAATGTATGTATCTTTGATTTATATACTAACCCAACCGTATAAATTGAATGGCTAGTAAATACTTATATGCATCAATCAATAATAAACATTAAAACACTTTATCATACATCTCAAGTTACTAAAATTAAAAAAATAATCTCCATAATAAAGTGGGGAGAATCTATGGTTAATAATCCTTTTATTTTCTTTTAAATGTATATATGTTTAATTTGTATTTTTTTTCCATTAATAATATAAATAATATTTTTAAATCAATTGGGGTTATTCTGGGTGGTTGGGAGGAAGGAATGAAATCCTCCATACCCAATTTCAACTCCCACAAGTGACATAATAATTGTTGACAATATTGATAGTATAAGTATATTTCTCATAAGAAATATACAATGTTATACATGTGAAAAAAAAAACAAGTCCATAGGCATGCCTATTATGGAATTAGACTTCCAAAATTTTAATTTAATTAAAAATAATTATTAGGTGAATAGTAATGATTTGACCTCCATGGAATATTCTACAATATTCTTAGTAGTACACACAAATCAAAGATTGAAATTTATCACACAATAGTTATGCCATCTTTTTTTATTAATTAAATTAGTTAATTAGAAAAATGTCAAAACAACAAGAGGCATATGAAATGAGTTGTGTCTTTCTAAACATGTGGTATTTATAAGCCATGATATTGGTCCATAGTATTGTAACAAAGTCTATTTATAGATTAAGAATCTCCATGATAAACTAAGGATAGATCCCCATGGATAAAATCTTATTGCATGTTTTTTCTGCCCATAAGTGCTTATATTAATTTTTCAAAAATTTAGTACAAGATATCATAGATTTATTAATTCTCTCGGCCTTATCCTCACAAGATTTTTTGGCTGAGAGAGTTGTGTAGTACCTTCAAAATAAAATATGAATATTGAAAAAAAACAAAAAACTAACCGACTCTAACATCCAAGAAACCGCCAACATCAAAAAATTGCCAATAACCATCAAAATTACATTTGTAGTATCTTGCCTTTGTGGATTATCAAGGACCATTGGGGGTCCATGGCCCTCATGAATATGAAAGTTTATGTGTGTTAGCCTAGCCTCTATTTCATCCAGGTGGTCATTCGACCTACATTGGCTGCGGCAGACAGAAGCCAAGCACTCTAGAATTTCACATCCATAAAATTGCAAATCATTAAAATATGCAATTACCCCGTTCATGTCTCCATATCATTGTTCTTGAAGGATGTCCAAGATGGATTGAATCCCACATAGTTTCTCTACTATGGAATTTAAAGTTGGAGGTTTCTTGAACTGTACTGATGACTAGGGCCAATCCTCGGTGACCTCCTCCTCCATCAAAGCACCCACCTCATCCCGGTCCTCCACTCGCATTTCCATTCATTTTCCCAAGATTTGGTGGCCCACTCCACTCCTAGGTCTACTCCAATACTGATGCATCAATCTGCTACCAAAAAGAGTTTTCCCCTTTATTCGCTATTCCTCGCATGTCCTCAACTGACTCAAACCAACAATCGAGGTATGAGTCAACACTTCTCACCGTTTTCGGGATTAATTATCTATGCCCCCCCCAAAGTGTCTGCCACACACTATGTCCAAGAAACCACATGCAAAAAACCACCCCCTTGCTGCCCTCGTGTTGGTGTCCAAGCCCGAATTGTTACAGTAGCCCAATGCCATAGAATTATAGAGAATTGACAACCACCACACCGTATAGAAACCAAAACATAATAAAACACAACTAGCCAGTAGTGTGCAAGGTCGTCTCGCATCCCTTCAGACGCAATAATAGAAACTTTAAGGAGGGAGCAAGTAGCAGTAGCTACAGAGCCATACAAGTAGCCATGAGAGCCTAGATCCCAAACCTCTCTTGCTCTCATCCTGCAGGTGACATTTGCAACCAAAGTCCCATCTCTTTCACCAAAGTTACCCTTGATTATGTTGGCTTAAACCTACATGCACAAGAAGTTTACTTGTGCATACATTGTTATTCCATCCCCTCTGTACCTCAATCCCATAAATAATGTGCATAAACATTGAAATAGATTACCCCAACAAACTAAATTCACCATGAGGTCCTTCATGATGTTTCATCTCTACCACTTGGGACAAGCTCCCTTCGTACCTTTAGCATGCATCGAAGTCATAATATTGATCGATTGGATTTTGTTTCGGATGCTCTCTCTATTCCATTCCCTCGTGCATGGCTAAAGTATCCACCCCCATTGCGGAAGAAACATCTTGTTCAACCAATTTATCCATAGTTTCCATTTCCTTAGAGGGAAAAGTAGGAGGCCAACTGGACATTAGTTCCTCATTGAGGTTAAGGATTCCCCAATTTTCCATTCAGTCTCCTTCTAGTCGATATTCTAATCTCAACCCTTTCTCAAGGGATGTGAATTTCACCAATTTCTTGTTGTATGCCCATAGTGGCCAACATATATCACCATGGGTTTCCCTTCTACATTCCAAACGATGCCTCCATATCCCCCTGGGCCTGAGTTACCTTTCGCTACGTCATCAAAATTGAGTTTCACAAAGCCAATTGGATGGGGGATAAAGGAACACTGATATTTTTCCCTTGGCCTCAACTTTGAAGCCTTAGAGACGATAGTCATGGAAAAGTCTAGGTTGAGTCTGACCAAAATCAAAGCTTCCTCCTCTGGTGACTTCCCATCTTCCTCCTCCTATTTTTCTACCAATATTGATTCCTGAATATTGCTTGAAGAATCTTCCATGTGCAATGGTACTCTGGTCTTTGAACATCACTCTGTTGTTTCTAATATTCCACAAGAGAAAACCAAGATCCAATATCCAATCTTGGTTTACAATCAATTTTTTAAAAGGGGACTAACTTCATTACTCAATTTTTTTCTTGATGTTGTTTCTAGATCTATTTTTTTGTCTGAAGCTACTTTCTAGATTATTCTAATGGATTTCCATTTCTAGAAACACATTTAGGAGGTGTTCAAAGGTTTCCTCTTGGGCGTGACATAGAGCACACCTGGAGGGGTCATTGTATCATTTTTGAGTTAAATGGTCCTAACTCAGGATACATCTTCTTCCCACCAACCAAAGGAAGTGGGACACCTTCGGGCACAAGATCTTGCCCCATATATTGTGTCATACTACCTCCTTTGGTAAAGTGTCATGTCCAACCATCAAATGGTAAGCCAGTTTGGTTGAGAAAGTCCCTTTTGGCCTATGTCCCCATCTTAGGATGTCACACCTTTCTATGTTTGGGATTCTCTACTCCCTCATTAATGAACCAAACAATGCCCAATTCATGGTGTCATCCTCGAAATTCTAGTCCCCCTACATTTTCCATCTTCTCCATTTTTCTTGGGGAGTTGGTATTGAAAAAAATCCACCACCAACTGTGCCTTTTTCCCTTTTAGGAATTTCTTCAAATTGGCTTGTTCTGCCTTGTTTCCCATCCTTGGAATTTGTTTCCATGGCTCATACTAGAATTTTGCAGTGGTCCCATATTGAATTTCTCAAAAGAAATGGTCTTTAATGGTGCTGCTATTACTCTTGGCTAAGTTTCATAAAGTTGAATCCCTTGGGTAAGCCTTTGATCAAAGTTTCTCCACTTGTGGGTGTTTTTATCCATACGTTTTGTCCCAAATTCTTTTCTAGAGTTTCGATCCCCCTATATCCATCACCACCATATTTTAGTACCCATTACTTTTTTTACGATTTATGGATCACACAAGCCCAATCCTCCACTTAGTTTGGGTATGTAGATTTTTTCCCAAGAAACTAAAGCCCACTTCCTGCTAGAATTTGTTCCTTTCCATAGGAATTTTATGAACATTGCTAGAATATTTGTGTAGATTTCCCTTGGAGTTGGGAGAATCGAGACTTGATATATCAAGATGTCTTGGAAAACCAATTTTAGCAGGGTTGTCCAACCTACTTAAGGGATCTCAAGTTCTAGTTTGCAAGAATTTTGATTAGATTGTTGCATACTTCTTTCCAATAAGAAATCCTAAGTGGATTAGACGTCAATGCAAATCCAAAATAATTAGTTGGCAAGGGTTCTATTTGAAATCTCATCATATGAGCTAAATGTTTCTAGATTGGAATAAGGGTATTAAAGAAATAAATATTTGATTTTTCATTGTTTACCAGCATACCTAAATCCTCTTTGAACTCTTCTAGAATGTTGATGAGTGTTTCTGTTTCCTTCAACGTTGGCTCTCCAAAAAGAAAGTTTTCATCAACAAATTGTTGGTGTGTTTCCCGTAGATTCATATTGGGTATCTTCAAGCATTGAAAACTTCATGTTTGAGCCATGTGATTTAGAGATAGCCCCAACCTTTCTGTTCCAATGATGAATAAGAACGATGGTAGAGGATCCCCTTGGCGTAGGCCTCTAGAAGCTCAGAATATGCTCTTTGGGGAACCATTTAGGAGGATGGAGTACAAGGGTCTTGTAATCATTGATTTAATCCAACATATCCAAGGCTCTTAGAACCCAAATTACTCCAATATCCAAATGAGGAATGGCCAATTCAATCTATCATAAGCTTTGGACAGATCTAGCTTCACCAGCATGCCTGCTCGTCTCGTGTTCTTTAGTAAATGAATAATCTCATGTATTGAGATTATTTCATCAAGGATTTTCCTTCCTGTCACAAATATCGTATGTTTCAGACTTAGTATATGCTAGAGGAGGGGATTTAACCTCCATATTATGATTGACAATATGATTTTATATATGACATTGTAGAGGGAAATAGGTTTGAAACCACTTGGATATTCTGTCATATTCATCTTGGGAATGAGGGTGAGGAAAATTGCATTTAGCTCTGACCCTATCCTTCGGTAAGTGTGAGATTCCTCTATCATCTCCACAATCTCCTTCCCCTAGAAATGCCAACATTTTTTATAGAATTTTGTTATAAATTTTTTTGGGCAAGGGGACTTGTTGTTAGGTAAGCCCATCACCACCGCCTCTACCTCCATAAGGGTTACTTATCTAATTAAAGAGTCACTTTGATCAGTTGTAATCAGATTAGGTATGTGTTATGTTAGCCGATTTATAGTCGTAGTTCTAATGGAGTCTCCTTCTAAGAGGAGATATGAGAAGAATGAGATTGGTTATGTCTCCATGTCCCTATGGGTTGTTACCCTTTCTCCATTTCTAAATGTGAGTGAAAAAATTATATTGTGTTGATGTTGGTTTATCATGGATCGACAAAAGAAAAATTTATTATGTTCTCCCTCCCACAACCATTGGACTTGTGATTTCTTCCTCCATAAAATTTCTTCTTGTTTATGCCTCTCCCTAAGCTCTTGAATGAGTTATCCATCCACATCTGTGAGGGCCTCTACTCTTCCCTCCTGAATTAACCTTCCTTGGATGGCCTCGAACTTGTCTTCTAGTCACTTCTCTTCTTTGTGGATGTCTCCAAAAACTAGTCAGTTCCATACTTTGATCCTTAATTTTAGCTCATTTTGTAGATTCAAACTTCTTATGTCATATGGTAAAACAAAAGACATTTATCTACTCTACTCATCAGCATAAACAAAAATTGATCGATGAAAACACTAAGTAGAAAAGGAATAATTTCAATCACACATAACATAATATATATATATATATATATATATATATATATATATATTATATATATATATATATATATAATATATATATATATATATATATATAATATATATATTATATATATATATATATATAGATATATATATATATATATATATATATATATTTTTTTAATTTTTTTTTATATTATTTATTTTATTTTATTTTATTTTATTTTATTTTTTTTTTTTGAAGAAATAAATTGCTCAAAACCACGACTATGTATACTACATTAACTAGAGGATTTGATAAGAAAATAAAATGCTTGTTCAATCCGAACAATCTTTGCACAAGTACAATATCACTCACTACTTCACAAACCAGCTCAAGCCAACACTTAGCCAAATTTGTTTCCTACCAAACCCCTACTTCCTTGCACAATACCTAATGGAATTAACCCATAACTAATTGGGAAAATCCCTCACCACAACTTTGCAATCCATTATAGACCTTCTACTGATTGCATGTACCATCTATACAACTCATAAAATTATACAACTGATATTACATTTTCCATGAACTCTAATCTCTACTGCGTCTTCCTCTTAACTTACATGCATGAGTTATTTATGAGTGAATCTAAAATTAACTAGTGGAACAATGAAGCTTCACTAAACCTGCTCCCCGCTACTATACCTCCTACTAGTTCCTCAAACTGATTGAACTAGTTTAACTAACTATAACTCAGTTAGACTAACTTAAGTATAAATTAAAACTCAAAAGAACTCAAGATGGACCCATAAAATTTAGGAATCACTCTACATGAATCTAGATATACTCCCAACTCATATTTCCTAGAGCCAACTAAGTCAGATTAACTTAGTTAACTATTACAATTTTCTATGAGAATAGAATTTCCATTTAATTCCCAATTTAATTAAAGGAAAATTAAATTCGGATTCTTATTGATGTAATTTTTAACATTTCTTGTTTCTATTTTCAACACTCCCTCTCAACAATAAAGGAATTCAACTCTATCCTAATCCGGTACCTTTGGAATGTTTTGCATGAAACACTTGTTGTTGTTGTTGTTGCTGCAATGTTATGCAACCAACTCACAAAATAGATGAAGAGACATATAAACGACTTCATAATAAGCCTCTTCGAGGGGGAAAACTCCTTTACATTACAAAAATGAATAATTCTTTGATGATTCAAATGAAAAAACCTCCTTTCTATATATAGGAGCCTAAGGGGTCACAATATAATAATATCCAACATAATAATAATAATGTAAGGGAACAACAATAACAATAGGGGGCTACGCTAATAATAATTAGGGAATGCACTAGTGTTATAGGGACCTAACATGCCCCTCTCCTTCAAAATATTGTTGTCCTCAATACCTGAGTAGTTCTGGAATATAAAATTATCATCCTACCATGTGGAAACTTCCACGAGTAAGTTCTTCCACTTGATGAGATACTCTGAAAGTGATCAATTTCGTAGTTGTCGAGTTGTCATTTCAATGAATGATTTAGGTTCCAATATGATTTTTCCTTCCTTGTCAAGTTCTGGTAATATTATTTGAACTGGGATATTTTCACCTATAACCTTATTTAAGCATGAAACATGGAAAGCTGGGGGCACTCGGGAAGATGTAGAAAGCTCCAATTTGTATGCCATAGAACCAATCTTTTGCAACACCTTGTAAGGACCATAATACTTTGGTGATAATTTATTATCATTCTAGCTTACTTGAGCGACATTTGTTTATACAATTGTAGATGTAAAAATACCCATTAGTCTACATCAAAACTTCTTTCGCTCTAATGTTGATCTTCCTATTCTTTAATTGTGTATGTTTATCAGATATAAAGAAATGAAGATATACTTCCAAACATTTGTTCACTATCTCAGTTTTCCCATCTGATTGAGGATGATAAGATGTGATATGAGCTAATTGAGCACCTATACAAGAAAATAATTCAATCCAAAAAATTCCAGTGAAAATAGGATCTCTATTGCTTACAATAATCATTGGGTTTCCATGTAGATTTTGAATTGTTTCCATAAATGTAATAGAAGATGTATTGGCTTTAAATGGATGATATAATTCACAAAAGTGTGCATACTTGGCGATTCTATCAACTACCACGATGATGACAATCTTTCCTTCGGACTTGGGTAAACCTATGATAAAATCCATTGAAACCTCCTCCTAATGATGACTTGGAATGGATAAAGGTTGTAACAGATTTGGGGACTTAATTATCTCAACTTTATTTTTTTTGCAAACCAAACATTCCGCCATAAACTTTTGAATATCATATTTAAGTCCATCCCAAAAAAATTCCTTCTTAACCCTGTGGTAAGTTTTCAAAATCCTGAGTGCCCTCCTAAGGGAGAGGTGTGCAATTCCTGAAGTATCTTTTGTTTTAGTGAGGAATTCTTACAAAGGTACAAGCAATCTTTGTACCATAATGAATCATTATTCCAGTTGAATGTATCAGATGTAATAGGATCTTGCTGCAAATTTTGAATGAATGTCGACACTTCTTCGTCATTCTTCCATTCATCCCTTGCTTTGGTTATCCAATCAGGTTCAATAATAGAAATGGCACGAGGAAATGCTTCCACATCCTCATCCTTTCTTGAGAGTGCATCTGCAACAAAATTTTTCTTCCCTTTTTTCTAGATGATTTCAAAGTCATAGCCCAACATCTTTGTGACCCATTTTGGCTACTCTTTTGAAGATAATCTTTGTTCTAAAAAGTATTTAAGACTATCGTGATCTATTTTTACCTTGAATTTCCTTCCCATTAGGTGAGGTTGCCATTTCTTAAGTGCATGTAGTATTGCCAACATTTCCTTCTCATAAATAGCTTTGTGTAAATAATTTCCTTTGATTTCAAGACTTTAAAAAGTAACACGTCTTCCTTCTTGCACTAAAACAACACCAATTCCATTTTTGATGTGCCACATTCCACAATAAAGGTTTTTGTGAACTATGGTGTAGCTAAGCCTAGTGCTTGGCACATTGGCTCTTTAAGCTGCTCAAAGGACTTACTTGCTTCTGGAGTCCAAGAAAATGCACATTTCTTTAGTAATGTTGTCGGAGGTGTTGCTATTCTCCCATAATTCTTAACAAACTTGTGATAATAGCCCGTCAACTCAAGAAATCCTTGCAGATGATTTATGGATGTGGGTATTTTCCATAGAAAATTTTAGGGGTGAAATTTAAGGGGTTTTATGTTTTGGAGGGGCCAATATTTTATATTACATCCATTTTATATAGTTAGCTCAAAAATAATTTAGAAAATAGATAATTATTATATTTTATCCAATAAAAAATAAGCTTAAGTAAGCCATTAACCCATGATTCACCTGGTTTGCAGGTCATGTTGTTTCCATCCCCCGATTTCATGTCGCATTTGTTTCTAATGGCCTCGACTTCCCCTAATGGAACTGGTTAGTGGATATTTCACCATATAGCACTATGGAAATCAAGGGTAGGGTTCAAGTTATTTGTCCTCCAAAGAGAAGGGATACTGACTCTTCTATGGGGTCTTCGAAGGTTGTTGTTTCACTTATTCTTCTATTGGGTTTTCGAAGGTTGTTGTTTCACTTCTATTGTATCCAGTTGGGAGAATAACGACTAATGGTTCTCAATATCTCCCTCAATTGAGCCAATTTGTAGTATCTTAACCAAGCACCAAATGATCTTATCGAATGATGGAATGTGGGTGACCAAATTCACGCTAGATTTTAGGGGTTTTCTATTTGATTCATTTGTCTAAACTAGTATGTTTAGAGTACACTCCTCATTGTTGAGTTGTGGGTGTGTAGGAGTCTCCTATCTCACTAAGTTTTTTTTACCAGAGATGCTCCTACATCTCAGATATTCTTGTTCTGTGTATATTCTCTTCGATTTGAGCCCAATTCAAGAGAGCCTAATTTAGCATTGTGAAGGAAGCATAGGACTAGTAAGCCACAAAAATTCTAAAAACCTTTATAGTTTACTAGTCACTTGTGAATTTCACTGTACCTTGAAAAACATAATCAGGGACCACATATTGATCAGAGTTTCCCCAGAATTAGACCTCCTATTTCTTGCATAGTAAACCCCAGACAAAAATATCCAAATTGTGTAAGAAGGCTCCTATCTATGGTGATATTGCATAGATTTGACAGAATTATGTTCATGTGCTCGCATCATAATGGTTTAGTCGACCTTGACCTGTAGTGATCTACTTGTTGGACATTACCCTCAACCTAGAAAAAGAAAGTTAGGCTTTAATACATGATAGCTAGGGTTTTGTTTATTTGTATTCATTATTTAGTTGGTTTCTTGAAGGATTAATTGATAATAGAAATTCAAAGTATCATTGGATATTGGATTTTAGTAACAATGGTTGTAGAATCTTATGAAATACATATCTAGGATTGTACTACTGAAATTTGAAGCATATTTTCAATTTGGAAAATTGGGTTTACACTATCTTTTCAAAATACCTTATGTATGTGATGAAAAAATTGGAAGTTGTAATTTGAGCAGAACTATAATTATGGGGATGCATAGAATTTTCATGCCAAATGTTGAATGGAATTCTGAAAATATATGTAGTTTCATGGAATGCAATTCTTGTTGGATATGCCCAGAATGGGTACGCCAGCGAAGCCCTAGAGCTCTGCAAACAAATGCATCTGGCTGTTATGAAACCAGCTCACAAAAATATAGAAAAGATAGATCAACACCTTAGAAATAAGCCTGTTCGAGCAGTCAACCTCATTTACATTACACAAATGAACAATTCTTGGATGATACAAATGACAAGACCTCCTTTATATATATAGGAGTTTAAGGGGTCATAATATAATCAAAGCTGAAATGACAATAATAATGTAAGGGCACAATAATAACAATAGTGGGCTTCTATGGGGCACAATAATAACAATATGGGGACTACATGGGCACAACAATATAATAAGCGGGTTGTACTAATAACAATAAGGGGTTACAATAGTAGTATAGCAGCCTAACATGCCCCTCTCCTTCAAAAAGTGTTATCCTCAACACTTGAGTAGTTCTTTATGCTTCTGTATAAAGTTCTTTTCCTCCCATGTGGAATCCTCAATGGGTAAGTTCTTCCACTTGATGAGATACTCTGAAATTGATTGATTCTGTTGCTCCTGGGTTCTTGTTTCTATGATTGCTCCAGGTTCCAATATGATTTTTCCTTCCTCTTCAATTTCTGGCAATATTGTTTGAATTGGGATCTTCTGCAACTTTTGAATGAGCGGCCACACTTCTTCATCCTTCTTCCATTCATTCCTTGCTTTGTTTATCCAATTTTGTTGGATCATAGAAATAGCACAAGACAATGCTTCCACATCCTCATCATTTCTTAAGAGTGCATCAACAACAACATTTTTCTTCCCTTTTTTGTAAATGATTTCAAAATCATTACCCAGCATATTTGTGACCCATTTTTTTCTTTTCTTCTAAAGATAATATTTGTTCTAAAGATTATTTCAGACTATCATGATCCAATCTTACCATGAAGTGTCTTCCCATCAGGTAAGGTTGTCATTTCTTAAGTGCATGTAGTATTTCCAACATTTCCTTCTCATCAATATCTTGCTTGATATGTAGCCGTAAAAATACCCAATCGCCTACATCAAAACTTCTTTCACTACGATGTTAATCTACCAATTGTTTCATTCGATTCTGCACCAAAGTGGCGTTATCCTTTAAAAGTTGGAGAACTTGTTGTTGATGCTCGATGTGATCTTTCACTACTTAAACCTTTTTCTTCTTGATATGTCCTTCTATCTTTAGAGTTTGAGGAGTTGTAATTTCTTCCAATTCTTTACAATATATGGTCATATTCATTTCTTGATGCTCAATGTGATCTTTCACTTCTTGAACATTTTTCTTCTTGATATTTCCTTCTATATTGATAGTTTGAGGAGTGGTAATTCTGTCCAATCCATTACGAGATATGGTTGGATTCATTTCTTCCTTTTCAATGTGATCTTTCACTTCTTGAATCTTTTTCTTCTTGATATGTCCTTCTATCTTGAGAGTTTGAGGAGTGGTAATTCTTTCCAATTCTTTACAAGATATGGTCAGATTCATTTCTTCTTTCTCTGGGGCTAGTTCCTGGTGTATATCCTCTTCTTTTGATGTTTCTTGATACTTTTCTTCCTCCTCTTCATAATCTATGTAAATTAACTTCTTCTCAGCACACTTATGACCTTTAGTGCATTTGCTATCACAATTGTAACAAAGCCCCTTTTCTCTTTTTTCTTCCAATTGTTGTGTGTCACCCTTGTAGGTTGTGGAAGGCTAGGAGAAACAACACTTCCATGTTTATAGTTGTGAGGAGTAGACTTCCTTGTTGTCATAATTTTTCTTTCCACTTTGTAGCAAAGCACTTTTCCTATTTTTTCTTCCAATTTTGTGGTGTTTCTCTAAAGAAGGTGTTTCTCTTTGTATCCTCATAATGTGCTATCATTTCCTCCATGAAAATTTACCATGTAACAAGTTGTTTACGAGAACAAAGCCCTTTATACCATAAAAATTGATTCGGCTCTAAATATGAAGTTGCAATACATACCTTTTGTAACAGTGGTACACCATGTAGATCAAAATATTGCTCCATTTGTAGTATCCAATTTACAGGATCCTTGCCATCAAACTTCCTCATATCGCCTTTTCTTTATTTTAGGAGAACGATCTTGAAACGATTGTAACTCTGTAATTTCAGATCTTCCAGTTCTAAAATTGTGATCTACAGTAGCCCTCTGTGTCCTCTTTCCAATGCCACTAGTCTGATCAAATTTAGATTCTCCATTAAATAGTTATGCAGAATCTCCAAAGATGACCTGATTATATACCTTTTCAGAAGAGTGAACTTGTATGAGGTGCCACGTGTCACTGTTTTGACCTTTAGATCTAAAAAATATACACAAGAAACTAGAGTCTGTCCTCTTTTTGTAACTTATTACGAAATTTTCATCTGATGCTCAAAACGAAAGTTATGAGGATTTTACCTAGGTCACCTATTTGGAATGAAATTCGCGAGTCTGCAAAAAGGCCAACTTCCTCATATCATATCTCTGCAAATATAGCGCAAAAAGCTCTGAAATTTGGATCTAAGGTTCAGAACGATTTCAGAACAAATGGGTTTTTTCTTTAAGCATCTGAAGCATCGCAGAAAAAAAATTATAGCGCAAATGCCATGATGACCTGTTTGGAGCAGTGAAACCCTAGAATCCAAAGCTTTGATACCAAATGTTATGAAACCAACTCACAAAAAGATAGAAAAGATAGTTCAACACCTTAGAAATAAGCCTCTTCAAGGGGGAAACCTCCTTTATATTACACAAATGAACAATTCTTGGATTATACAAATGACAAGACCTCCTTTATATATATATGAGTCTAAGGGGTCATAATATAATCAGAGCCGACATGACAATAATAATGTAACGACACAATAATAACAATAGTGGGCTTCTATGGGTCACAATAATAACAATATGAGGAATACATGTGCACAAAAATATAATAAGGAGGTTGTACTAATAACAATAAGGGGTTACACTAGTAGTATAGGGACCTAACACTGGCAAACATGAAAACTAGTTCAGTAATGATGGCTTCTTTAATCTAGTTGTGTGCTCATTTAGGACCCTTACCACAAGGCCAATGGATCCATGAATACATTGCTCGCAATATAGGGTTTGAGTGGGATGTGTTTATGGTGAGTTCTCTAATAACAATGTATTCCAAGTGTGGGAGCAAAGAGATCAGATGCCAAGTTTTTGACAAAATTCTTGAAAGAGATGTTGTAGTATGGAATGAAAAGGTTGATGGATATGTTGAGAATGGAAATGTTAATGTACCTTTAGCACTCTTACATGAAATGCGGCTTGCACAAGTTACACTTGTCTCAGTTACCATGTTAAGTGTGGCATAAGCATGTGGTCATTCAGGAGCCCTGTGGCATTGTAAGTGGATTCATGCTTATGTTATTAAAAGGGGATTCAAATTAGATGATGCTTTGGGGACTACTCTAATAGACATGGATAGAAAATGTGGGAGTATATAAATTGCACACCAATTATTTGACAAAATGTTAAAGAGAAATGTTGTCTCATGGACTGCAATGATCGTTGGGTACGCCCATCTTCGAGGTGTTAATGAGGAATTAACATTTTTATATCAAATGCGGTTAACATACATGAAACCAGACTCAATAACCACGGTGCATGTTCTTCTTACATGTGTCCTAGTGGGAGCTTTGCGACAGAGCAAGTGGGTTCATACCAACAGATTGAAAAAATGCCTAAAAGAGACGTTTTTTCTTTGAATGCAATGATTGTTGGCCATGCTGAAAATAGACATGCAATTGAATCAATAACACTTATTAATCAAATGCAACTAGAGTATATGAAATCTAATTCTGCTACTATGGTGAGTATGGTCTCAACATTTTATTATCTAGAAATTTTACATCAATGCAAGTGGATCCATGGTTATATCATTAAAATATGATTCAAGTGAGATGTGCATGTAGGGAATTCCCTTATAGACATATATAGCAAAGTGGGAAGCATAAATTTTGCATTCTATTTCTTCAACAAAATGCCTATAAAAGATGTGGTCTCATGGACAACAATGATTGTAGGATATGTAATGCATGTCTACGGTGATGATGCCCTTGCTTTGTTTTGGCAACTACAACATATATGAGTGCATCTTGATGGAATCACTTTTGTGTGTGTCTTAGATGCATGCAGGTCTGATTGATAAGGGATGGAAAATATTTGATAGCATAATTCAAGATTGTTTTATTACACCCAAGATTAGGCACTATGCCTGCATGGTTGACCTTTCTGGCCACTCTGGGCTTATGGATAAGGCATACGATTTTATTGTAAATATGCCAATAGAACCTAGTATTAGTGTACGAGTTGCAGAACACCTTCTTGACTTGAAGCCTAAGAATTCTACATGTTATGTGGGGTTGTCAAACATCGATGCTACAGTTGGCAAGTGGGATGATGTAGAAAATGTGAGAAAAATAATGAAAGAGAGGGCTTTGAAGAAGACTCTAGGATTTAGCTCGATTTAGGTAAAAAACAACGTGCGTAAATTCTTTGTGGAAGAAAAATTACATCCAAAATCTAAGAAAAATTCTAGAATTGTAGATTCTTTATTTGGGGAGTTGGAGGCAGTAGGCTATGTTCCTAGCACAAATTTGTTCTGCATGACGTAGAAGAGGAAAAAGAAGAACATCTGCTCTACAGTCATAGTGCAAAGCTAGGTATTGCATTTGAGCTTATCAATAGATATCCAGGAATCCCTATCTGAATTATGAGAAACCTTTCATGTTGGCAACGATGCCATAGTGCTCCTAAGTTGATCTCTAAGTTTGTTTTCCAGTAGATTATTGTGAGGGATGCAAACCATTTTTACCATTTCAAGGACGGATTGTTTTCTTGTGGACGCAGTTGGTGACACTAACTTAAAAAAGTAACATGATCGAGCAAAATCATCTACAAATAAGGTGTGCCTTTGCTTCAAGCATGTACAGGTATAATTGTGAACACATGTTTGGTTACTAAGATTCACTAACTTGAAATAAAGCTGGATAACAACTAACAAGTATTATATCTAAGTCTCATGAAATCAAAATCAAACTTGATGACAAATAACAAATAATATGTTCAATTTCTACAGGCTTATGTATATTGATTGTCTAGAATCAATGCTTTTAACTGTAGATGGTGTTTCTATTTCTAGTAAAATATTGATGTGCATTGGAATTAACTAGGTAAATTATTGTATGAGATGACTATATTACCTACAGTCATGAGAAATATACATAGATATCTCATAGCATACTTAGAGGATTGCTAGTAAATTATTTTGAACCATATCTATAATGTAAAGGTTCTTTTCATTATCATTATATAGTTACTGACTAATTATATATGTTAGAGTTATAGAATTATTGCATATGATATTCCAAAATAAACTTTTATATGGACATATTGTATCTCTGTATGAGTTGTATCACAAAAATGTGAGTTGAATTTGAATTGAGATTGTTTCCAATTTAAATAATATTAGAGATTGTAAGTTTGTTAGAATATTATATATATTACAGAACAATGGAACACATCAAATATTTCAGAAATATAAACACAGAAAACAGACAAAACAAGAGAGACACAGATATACGTGGTTCACCCAGTTTGGGCTACGTCCACCTCGAACAGCCAGTCCTTCCTTTCTATTATCCAACAAAATGAAGAGACACA
>APFE031372462.1:0-10778 GCA_000404065.3 Pinus taeda | reverse complement strand
AGATAAATAACACGGTCACCAATTAATTTAAAATACACACAGTGATCTGTTTTGCTTCTAGTGAAGCCAAGTCCCCGTATAAATGTATCAAATTTCTAATACCACATGCTTGGTGACTATTTTAACCCATACAGAGACTTCTTTAACTTGCATACCAGTTCTTTCTTACCCTTCACCACAAAGCCTTCAGGTTGCTTCATGTAGATTTCCTCTTCCAGATCCCCTTGAAGAAATGTTGTCTTCACATCCATCGGTTCTACCTCAAAATCAAAAGCAGCAACAATAGATAAAAGTAATCTAATAGAAGCTACCTTGGCAACAGGAGAAAAAATATCATCAAAATCAATTCCCGGTACTTGGGAATAACCTTTTGCTACCAATCGAGCTTTGTATTTATCCACCTTTCCTTCTGCATTTGTCTTCTTCTTGAACACCCATTTGCTGCCAATGGGTTTCCTTCTAGCCGGTAACTCCACCAGATCCCAAGCCTCATTTTTGTGTAAATATGCCATTTCATCAACCATGGACTCTTTCCAGAGTTTGCCATCCTCTGAATCTACTGATTCCTTCAGAGTTCTCGGATCATCGTCAGTAATAGATAAAGCCAAATTTGAACAGAAATCAGATGGACTATACCTTTTTGGCTGCCTTCTTTCTCGAACTGATCTTCTCACACCTGGAGTTTGTGGCTCTTCATCTTCTGATTCTCCTCTGCTATAGAGTCTAATTCTTCCTCCTTAAGCTCAAACTCTATCTTCTCAGGTTCCTTTGGTTGGACTTCATGTTTAATAACACCACATCTCGGCTGTACACAACCTTCCGTGTGATTGGGTTCCAAAGCTTATAACCCTTTAAACCATCCTTATACCCAATAAATATGCACTTTTCAGATTTACTATCCAACTTGGTTTGCTTCTCCTTTGGAACATGTACATATGCATCACATACAAATACCCTCAGATGTGAAAGAGAGGGTTTCTTACCAGTCCATACCTCTTGTGGATTCTTATTCTCCAACGCCGATGAAGGTGATTTGTTGACCAGGTAACATGTTGTCTACACCTCCTTTTCCTAGAATGCTTGTCCTAACACGGCACCATTGAGCATGCTTCTTGCCCTTTCCATCAACGTCTTGTTCATTCTTTCTGCAACTCCATTTTGCAGAGGTGTATATGGAGTAGCCTTCTTCCATGCTATACCACACTTCTTACAGAGGTGTATATGGAGTACTCTTCTGTCATGCTATACCACACTTCTTACATAATTCTTCAAATTTCTTACTGCAAAACTCTCCACCATTATCTATCCTCAGCACCTTTATCTTCTTCTCTATTTGGTTTTCCACCAGAACCTTAAATTCTTTAAACCTGTCAAAGACTTCAGATTTCTTCTTAAGGAAATATATCCATGTATTCCTTGAGAACTCATCTATAAATGATACATATTACGCAGACTTACCTAATGATGGAACCTTCACAGGTCTAAACACATCACTGTGCATAAGCTTTAATATCTGTTTCGCCCTCTTACCACCAGAGGGGAAATTCACCCGATTATGCTTCCCATATACACAATTTTCATACAAATCAAAATCCATAGAGCTATTACTCATACATTCTACCATACCTTTACCATGAAGTATTCGAAGGCCCTTCTGTCCAATGTGTCCAACCCTTTGATGCCACAACATGGTATTCTCTCTAGAGACCACTAAATTTTATGCTCCACTTTTAGGAACCATATAACTGTTGCACCCATCAACAACAGTGCTACCTTATAGCTTGTACAAAGTTCTAGTCCAAACTCCCCACATCAATACCAGTGCTCCCTGAACCATCTTGTAGGTATCCTTCTCAGACACTACTTTTACATGTGCATCATCCAACTTGCTTATAGAAATCACATTTCTGGCTAATGCAGGAATATGCAAAACACTCGGAAGCGTTCTAACCCTTCCACCTTGCAACTTCAAATTTACTTTTCCACGACCAACAATTCTAGCATTCCTACCATCCCCTAAGAAGACATCACCACCATCATATTTATCATATTCACAGAACGACTCTCTATGGGGAGTGAAGTGAAAGGATGCACCTGAGTCCCTCATGATCTACATGTGTACTTAAAGAAGCCAAGTACACATCCCCACCTTCATGTAAGGTGGCTTTTCACTCTGTAGAAGGAGCATCATCAAATCCATTTCCTTTGTCAGGAGCTTTATATTTATAGTACCTTTTGTAGTGCCCTTCCTTTCCACATTTCCATCACACCACCTTTGCAGGTTTTCCTGAAGATTTAGATCTCCCTCTATATTTAGATCTCCCACTTGATGACTTATTTTTTATTCTATTATGGGACCATCCTCATACAGACAAGGCATCACCATTGTGGCTCTCCATATTTTTCCGTCTCATCTCCTCCGTCAGCAAGGATGAGACTATTTCATCAAATTGCAAGGCAATTGCAATGCTACCTATTGGAATAACCAGACTATCCCACGAATTTGGTAGAGAACACAATAAACTAATGCACTTATCCTCATCTAAAATTTTGATATCAACAAAGGATAACTGACTTACCATAGTATTAAATGCATTCAGATGCTCTGTCACTGAGTCTCCATCTTTCATCCTTAGATTATATAGATTTTTATGTAGGAACAGTTTATTCACCAGAGACTTATGGAACAAGGGACATATCCTATTCCTCTTCTTGTGTCTTGGGACATTGTTCAACAAACAACTTTACACCTACGGTAATAGGAACCTTCACCGGTTTACTATCCTGCATATTAAACCTCTCCAGTATTGTCTCAACATACTTCCTCTGGCTTAACCAAAGCTTCCTCTTTGCTTGATCTCTTTTAATTTCCATGCCCAAACTCTAGTTTGCAGCACCAAGATCTTTCATGTCGAATTTAGAGGACAATTGGGTATTCAAATCCTGGATAATTTCTTCATCATTTCCAACTAGGAACATATCATCTAGATAAAAAACTAGATAAATAACATGGTCACCAATTAATTTTTAATACAGACAGTGATCTGCTTTGTTTTTGGTGAAGCCAAGTCTTTGTATAAATGTATTAAATTTCTAATACCACATCCTTGGTGATTGTTTTAACCCATACAAAGACTTCTTTAACTTGCATACCAGTTCTTTCTTACCCTTAGTTCATCATGTGTTGATCTTTAAGTAGTGCATCAGTACTTTATTGAACATTAAACATTATCCATGTGTAGTAATAACAGAATAAACCATCACACATGAACACCAAGATTTAAGTTGGAATCCCAATGTGGGAGAAAAACCACCTGTTGCTATAGTCTTTGTCTTCTTTTAATATAGGAATTTTTTGTTTAGAATCTTGTACTAGAACAGACTCATACCAGTACGCAAGAACCATCCTGCAGAAGGCTACAACCTTCTCTCATTCTCTAGCTTCTACTGGAAGGGAGCTACAACTCGCCTGCTCTTGTACTAGATGATATGATTACTAGTATGTAGGTGCCACCTACAAGAGGCTCCAACCTTCACTCCTTCTTTAGATACTACTGGAACGGAGATCCAACCCCCTCGCTCTTGTACTAGACGATATTAATACCAGTACGTAGGCACTAGCCTATAGAAGGCTACGACCTTCTCTCTTCCCCTAGGGACCACATTTTAGACTGGATAGTCCTAGTACACAACAACACAATATGAAGGCCACGTTTCATCCAATTTTTCATACTAGACCCATCAGCAACATTGAAGCTCAAAATCAATCACCACTGTAATACAACTAATCATTGAAAACCCATCAATACTGAAGAAAATCTCAATTAGTGAATCTGAACAATAAGATCACTATCACCAGAACACTGAGCTGAACCCAGAACTCTGCATCAGCAACCAGAACCAACTACAACTTCAAACATCATATGTCATAATGTATATGCTACTATGAAGTGTCGAACCAATGTGTATATGCGCCATCACCAAGGAGAACTAGTGTATAGATTTGTAAATACTAACTTAAAACTTCAGAGTTATTCTAGACTTTAGTCATACCCAGATCACACCATTTACAGGATAAAATATGTGTTAGCAATCACATCTAGACTATCCATTATCACACCACATAATGATAATTCATTTCAAGTCTTATGATCTTGATCCATCATTAGATCTCATCCTTCATCAACCGCTCAGGTGCATAGTTAGTTCAAATCAAGCAAAGCACCAAAAACCCATAACATGCATATTTTATTTTGATCTAAATTTTCATTTGATATTCATTACTTGCACACATAGCCCTTTGATCTTCTCCTTCTTATATACTTAGATACTTTTCCAATACTTGGAACCAAAACCATAGTTATGCTGCTAGTATTCTTTGATGGTATCAAGATTCTTTGTCGTGCTAATTACCATCAGTCAATACCATGGTAGGAACCCATGGTATTCATTCTCATTAATTTTCCATCCCATACGTGCTTTTTCTTCTTTGAAAGTGCATGCATATGTTTACACTAATTTTATTCTATTAACCTACGTGTATACGCTACTTGGACAAAGTGAACGAGTGTAAACTTCTTAAACCATCCTCTTTTTTCAATCTCTGGAGTCTAATCTATAATCATTTGTTGTTAGCTTGTTGCACTGTGAACTGCCATCATTCATCATATATGTGAGTTTCCATCATGGACAACACCTATATCATAATGCCAATAATATCCCCCTTTGGACTTGATGGCAACCATATTGGTGTTTATTACATCAAGTTGTAGAACCTGTTAGATATATCAAACAACATCAAGATACTATCCCCATTTTCATCAAGGGAAAAGCGCAAACCAAGATATTCTCCCCCTAGGAATGCACTATGTTGTCCATGCTCCCCCTGAGCACATGCAGAGTCTACAAAGGTATTTTTGAATAGAATAACATGACTCTATAACTCAACTATGTGAGTATGACATGCGTATCACCAATGACTCATACATACATCAGTCACCCAACCAAGTGGGGATATACCAAATGTTCATACATGCCTAAAAAATTATTACATCATCCTTCCCATGCATAGCGGGGTTAAAAATTACATCATAGGTCTTTACATGACCTTTACATAAAATGATATACATGACATTTATATGAAGGACAAGACCATGATAATCATCAACAACTATCATACACCATATAAGTTATGCACCATAATCATTTGTCAGCAACATCAAGATCAACAACCTGTATATGTCCTTCATCAAAACAGTCAATTGAATAAAAACAACTATGTGTATCAAGCCATATAAGTATCATCTGAGATTTCATCATAAGCCACATCCATCCTTAGCAGTGTAAGGATCATTATGTACCAAGATCTTATAATATAATTCCAACAATTCATTATTAGAAGCATATGATCCCCTTGAACCTGTGCCAACTGTTCACTGTGAGATCTGATCATTACATTTGTCAATAAGAATCATCAAGGCATCATCATAAACAAGTTATCCATCAAGTTATTAACAACTTATGAGGGCCAAAATCACTTCTACATATCATCAGCAAATTATATTCATCATCAATTAGAACAAAAAATATAATTATAATTGATTGAACCATATCAGACACCTTTTCTTGAGTCTGTCCCACTGCTTCTTCAACAAAACAACATATATGCGACTATGCATCTTCAAACCTGCGTATATACGCAACTTGTCTTCATGATAATTGTGTATGAGAATTGGAATTCTGAAGTTTCACACTTACAGGTCCCCCTAAGTCTGTTATGTCTGTATACTGAGCTATGCCGTGTCTTTCTAATTGTACTTCCTTATTCTTCCATACCTTGGAGTGTGATGATGTTTTCTCCTTTTGGTGTGTTGGAAAAAATTTCCTCCTACATTCTTCTTCTATATGCCCAAACCTGTTACAAGAATAACATCTTATATGTTTCATATTCCCTCTATAGCATTCCATGGCTTTTTGACCAAACATATTGCAAGAAAAACAATATCCCTTAAAGTACCTCAAAGTTGATCATGTTTCTGTATGATGGTTATTTGCTTGAACCATACTTCTACATCTTCCTGCAACAAGCCAAAAATTATGACATCTAAAACATTCAACATTATTCATTAGAGGAAAGAACCAATTATCACTTCCATAGTTAGGAGTAAATGATTTTCTTTGAATACTTTATTTCCTTGGTTGTTGATGGGGTTGACCTCTTATCTCGTGGTTGATCATTTCAGATTTTTCAATAGAGTTCCTTACCTCATCTTGTGAGCTAGACTCACCTCCAACAATTTCATGAAAACCAAGACCAGTTTTGATGGTAGGAGACCTTTGAATACTAAGAATATTATCCAAAATCTTAGTACTATCTTAATATCATAACAAGTTATCCTTTGCTTCTAAGTTACTTTTTAAGATATTTACTTCAACCTGATATTGCTTTTCCTTTTCTAGATATTTCTTCTTCATGATTTCTTTAGCCTTTCTTCCTTCTTCCACTTGTTGCCTTAATTTAAGAATCTCATTTTCCTATTCTTCATCTTCTTGAGGTAGTTCTTCATTCTGCTTTTTTGAATTTTCAAGCTCTTCTTTTGGAGAGGCGATCTCAGCTTCAAGACTTTCATAGTAACTGGATCTATCTTTAAGTCTCTTGATTGTTGTACTCTTTTCATTTACTTCATTTATTAATGATGTCACTTCATCCTGTAGCTTTTGACATTGATCTTCCTTTTCCTTGTACTACTTCCTTACATTCTTTCCTTCCTCCAACTAAGTTTTCAATCTAGTAACTTCTTCTTTGAAGGCACACTCCCTTTTGTTAAATAGATCTTGTTGATCTCTAATTTTATCTATGAGTCTTTTAACTTCCACCTCTATATTTCTTTCACTATCACTTTCAATATCTTCAACATTGCATGATCAGAGAAAATTATCACTAGAAGACCAAAAATTTGTACATGATACTTATTTTTCTTGTTCATCTTCAATTTAGGGTGATTTTGAATCATAATACTTGCTTCCACCTAATGGCCAGTTGTCTCTCCTGCTATCACTATTCCTTTGAGATGTCTTCTTCTTTTGAGGCACGTTCGTCTTTAGCTTCTTTCCCATTATTTCTATGGATCTCCTTCAAGTGATCAAGCTTCTGCCAAAGGACTTGCTCTGAAACCAATTGTTGGGAATAATACTAGAGGGGGTGAATCAGTATTTACAAATCAATAAATTTTTCCATTTCATAATCAGATTTGTGTACGCTACTTCAGTGAAGGGAACTCGCATCTGCAGGCAACTATTCTTAAGGTAACCAACGTATATCCAGTGAACTTATGATTTAGTTAATTCATCATATTTTGATCTTTAATCAGTACATAAATATGTTATTGAACATTAAACAGTAACCATGTGCAGTAATAACAGAATAAACCATCACACATAAGAAACACACATGAACACAAAGGTTTAAGGTGGAAACCCACTACGGGAGAAAAACCACCTACTGTTGTAGTCTCTGTCTTCTTTTAATATAAGAAAACTTGTTTACAATATTTTATGAGTGTAGACTCATACCAGCATGTAGGCACCCACCTACAAAAGGCTACAACCTTCTCTCATTCTCCAGCTTCTAATGGAAGGGAGCTACAACCCCTATCTCTTGTACTAGCCGATATGTTTACTAGTACGTAGGCATTGGCCTACAGAAGGCTTCAACCTTCACTCATTCTCTAGCTACTACTGGAAGGGAGATCCAACCCCCTATCTCTTTTACTAGCCGCTATGTTTACCAATACGTAGGTGCTGGCCTACAGAAGGCTACGACCTTCTCTCTTCCTCCAGGGACCACATTTCATAAAATTTCAAATTGGATACTCCTAGTACACAAACACACAATATGAAGGCCATGTTTCATCCAATTTTCATACTAGACCCATCAGCAACAATGAAGCTCAAACTCAATCAGCACTACAATACAACCAATCATTGAAAACCCATCAATACTAAAGCAAATCTCAATAAATCAATTTGAACAATTACATCACTATCACTAGAACACAGAGTTGAACCCAAAACTCTACATCAACAACAAAAACCAACTGTAACTTCAAACATCATATTTCATAATGTATACACTACTTTGAATTATCGAACCAACGCGTATATGCGCATTCACTAAGGCGAACCAACATATAGATCTGCAAATACTGACTTAAAAATTCACAACTATTCAAGACTTCAGTCATACCTAGATCATAACATTTACAGGATAAAAAATGCGTTAGCAATTAGATCTAGACTATCCATTATCAGACCACATAATGATAATTCATTTTAGGGCTTATGATCTTGACTAATCATTAGACCTCATCCATCATCAACCACTTAGGTGCATACTTAGTTCAGATAAAAAAAACACCAGAAACCCATAACATGCACATTTTATTTTGATCTAACTCTTCATAAGATATTCATTACTTTCACAAATAGCCCTTTGATCTTCTCCTTTTTATGTACTTAGATCCTTTTCCAATACCTCAGACGAAAACCATAGTTATGCTATTGGTATTCTTTGATGGTATCAATATTCTTTGTTGCACTCATTACCATGGGTCAATACCATGGTAGGAAGCCATGGTATTCATTCTCCTTAATTTTCCAACCCATATGCACTTTTTATTCTGTGAAAGTGTGTGTCTACATACATGCTCATTTTTTCTATTAACCCACGTGTATATGCTACTTGGACAAGGTGAACTAGCATATACTTCTTAAACCATCCTCTTTCTTCAATCTCTAGAGTCTGATCTATAATCCTTTGTTGTTAACCTGTTGCATTATGAACTTCCATCATTCATAATATAGGTGAGTTTCATCAAGGATAACACTTCTATCATAATTCCAACATTGACTTGGGCCTCCTCAATGAAGATGTGATGCTTAGATTTTTCTACATGTTCTGCCAAAGCAGAGGAGCAAGTCCTACCATACTAGATGTCAGTGGCATGCTCACAAATCCTCTGATTGATAGAGATGCCAGTCTCACCTATGTAGGGATTCCCACAGGAGGAAGATATAGTTTATACCCCTTTCGTATTTTTAGGGTCCATAGTATCCTTTACATATCTTAGACAACTTCAAAGGGTGTTTAGAGGTCTAAAGGTTGAAGGAACCTTATGATTTCTTAGGATATTCACAATCATGTCAGTTGTCCCTTGGATAAAAAGGAGATGAACACCTGAAAATTGATCCTTGGGTTTTATATTATCCTTAGGACTTTTTTTATCTTGGAGGAAATCCTTAGAAATCTAGTGCCTACTTTACCCATTATTCAAGAAGTCAATCAAGAGGTGCACTTTCTCATCGTTAAGATGCTTTTCATCAGAAAATCTTAAATCTCTAGCCACTAAAGTGTTGAGAATTCCAAGATTTTGAGTCGAGAAATGATTAGAAGCAACATGAATATATTGTTCCATGTGAGTTTTCTTCCTAAATACTTTATGAGAAAAAGAGCCATCCTCATTCCTTGAAAGGAGGACATCCAAGAAGGGCAGGATACCATCGCTTTCAAATTACATTGTGAAATTTATGGAATTGTACTAATTATTAGGATGAAGGAAAAAGAGGTCTAATTGTTCCTTCCCATGGGACCAAATGACACAAGTGTCATACACAAACCTCTTCCACATCTTAGGAAAAATACAAAAAGAGGCTAAGGCCTTTGATTCAAAATATTCCATAAAAATATTAGCCACTATAGGGGAGATGGGGGAACCCATGGCTACACCACAAGTTTTCTCATATAATTCCCCATCAAAAGAGAAGAAAGTAGGGGTCAGACATATATCGACTAATATAGCCATGTTAGGATCTGTAAAATGCTTAATGACTTCCATGGCCTCATTCATAGGGATATTAGTGTAGAGGGAGACCACATTCAAACTCACAAGCTTGTCATCGGGATCAATAGTAATACACTTTAACTCATTGACAAAGGATGCAGAATCCTTGAAAAAGGAATCTGTACGATCAATAAGGGGCTTAAGCTTCAGTGCTAAATATTTAGCAAGATGATAGGTCAGTCCCCCTATTGTGTTGACAATGGGTCTCAGCAGAGCCCCTTCCTTATGAACCTTAGGAAGGACATAGATTATGGGGATAATAGGGATATTTTTTATAAGCTTATGACTGAACGAGTTGACCGAGCTATTGGATTTTATAGCAAGAACCACACTTTTGGAAATATTCTTCAAAGGATCCTTATTAATTTTCCTATAGCTCTTGCTATTACAAAGGTGGTCCAACACCATCTTCTGATAATCCTCTTTATCAAGAATAACCACAGCACCACCCTTGTTGGCCTTGATAAAAACAACATCCTTATTACTATTTCATGACTTGAGAGGATCCAACTCAAATTTGAGGATATTGTTCTTAAGGGGCTTAGCCTTACTAAAGAAAATAACACAGTATTGTCTAATGATATCTTTGGTGACCTCGAGTAAGTCTCTAATACCATATTCAATGTCACAAATGATGTCATCAATAGGGATCTTTCTAGGAGTGATGGAAAATTTTAAACCTTTCTCCAAAAGGAAAAAGACTTGAGGGTCAAAGGAGAAGCTAAAGAGATTGACAACCCTATTACTTTGGGGTAAAAATAATTAGAATGAACATAAAGCCTACAATTACTATCACTCATCTTACTATTACCATTACAAACAAAATCGTCATTTTTAAAGTAATTGTTATATTTCTCCTTAACTTTAATAATAATATTA
>APFE031372456.1:221993-273507 GCA_000404065.3 Pinus taeda | reverse complement strand
TCTGTCATGCCAAACCTGTTCAACAAGTCTCCAATGTATTTCTTTTGAGAAAGAAATATGGACTTTGGATGTTGGGTTACTTCAATGCCAAGATAGTAATGAACATAGCCCAAATCAGTGATTTCAAAACTTTTCCCCAATTCTTTCTTTCTGGATGCAATATAGCTTTCATTGTTCCCTGTTATTAAAAGATCATCTACATATACCACAAGATATACAACTTCTTTGCCAACTTTCTTGACAAATAAAGTTGCATCATCAAGATCAAAATGATTGAAGTTGAGTTTTAGAAGATGCTCAGTGAGTTTTTCATACCAGGCTTGTGGTGCTTGTTTGAGGCCATACAAGGACTTCACAAGTTTGCATACTTTATGTTTATGTCCTTTCACAACAAATCCTTCAGGCTGGGACATAAAAGCATTCTCTTTTAGATCTCCATTCAAGAAGGCAGTTTTTACATCCATTTGATGGACTTTTCAACCGTTCTGAGCTGCTAGTGCAAAGAGTGTCCAGATGGTGGCCCATTTTGCTGCGAGGGCAAAAGTTTCCTCATAATCGACCCCTTCCTTCTGTGCAAAACCTTTTGCCACAAGCCTAGCTTTGTGCTTGTAAAGTGAGCCATCAGCGTTGTACTTGTTCTTGTAGACCCACTTGCAGCCAATTGGTTTGGTTCCAAATGGAGGATCAACCAGCTTCCAAGTGCGTTCTTTATGAGGGCATCATACTCCTTTTGCATTGCTTCTTTCCATTCATCATGAGAAGCAACTTTTTTAAAGGAAGTTGGTTCAAAATCTGTAGACAAGTTCAAATCACAATCATAAGAAACATCCATATCAACAGGTGAATTAGAGTCATCTACATCACCTCCATTTTGTCGGTTTGAATTTCTGGTTCCTGTCTTTCCAACTTCATCAGGATGAACACTTTCAAGTGTCTTTGTCACCCACTTTGGGGGACCTTTTTTAGATGGTCCAGGCTGCTCCGTTGATTGAGTTGGGACTGAATCAAGATTGAGTCTCCCAATTCTATCAATTACATCACTTAAAGCATCATCCGTTGTTGGAGTTTCAGTCGGGGGAGAGTATTCTTTAGAAGAAGATTCCACATGTTGATCTAGTATAGGAATCCCCCCTTCAAGATGTGGAATCTGATTTTCAAATTCTTGAAATGATTTCGTTTTTGTGAATCTATCCAAGCGATCAAGTTGCCGCTCAACAACATTGTCAGGTTTGGATGATTCAAGAAAAATTACATCTTTAGATATAACAAACTTTTTATTTTCTTCATCATAGAGGCGGTATGCTTTGGAGGTGTTTGAATACCCCAGGAAGATACACTTACGACTTCTAGCACAAAGTTTGTTTCTATGTACCTTTGGTATCAAAGCATAACAGGTGGAACCAAAAATCCTGAGATGTTTTACCGAAGGAACATGTCCATACCACAATTCATAAGGAGTCTTGTTTCTTATATCACTAGATGGACATCTATTCTTTATATATGCAGCACATAGAACAGCATCAGCCCAAAACATTATCTTTACATTTTTGAAAAAAAGCATGGATTGTACCATATTCAAGATTGTTCTGTTCATTCTTTCAGCTACACCATTCTGTTGGGGATTATAAGGCACAGTTGTTTGATGTTTAATCCCATGTTGGCGAAGATATTGTTCAAATTCATTTGATGTATATTCTTTTCCATTATCAGTGCGAATAGACCCAATATGAGATTGTGCATCATTTTCAATCCATTATGAAAATTCTTGAATGTTAGGAAAGCATCAGATTTGTTCTTCAATAAATAAACCCAACACATTCTGGTATTTAGTCATTCAATAAATGTCATTGATATATTTATTTCCATTTGTAGAAGGAAGACAGGCAGTTGGAACCACATATAAAATCTGAATGAATAAGTTCAAGCTTCCTATGTGCTCTTGAATGTGAGTCATGAAAAGGCTGTTTCTATGCTTTCCTAGAATGCAAGCATCACATTGCTTAAGTTTTCTAGGAATTGTAGGCAAACCAGCAACACCATTTTTCTTCAACAAGCGGAGACTGTCATAGTTTAAATGTCCAAATCTAGCATGCCATAATAAATTTGATGGAAGTGTACCTTCTTCATGATGAGAAATATATGAGAAATGTTGTGCATGAGCAGATGTTTCTTGCAGTTTGAAAAGCCTTTCTTCTTCTATTCCCCTCATGACAAGTGAGTGATCAGATGCTTTTCTTACCTCAAGCTTGCCATCAAATATATGAATGGAGTGACCTTGCTGGCGGATGTGGACCAAGGACAGCAAGTTTCTCTTGAGCTGTGGGAGATATAAAACATGATCAAGAAGAAAGTCTGAGAAACCAGGCAGTTTAAGCCTGATTGTGCCAAGCCCTGATGGCTTGATTTTTGACTGATCTGCAAAGTATACTACTCCATCAACATTGTCAGTGAAATCTTCAAAAAAATCTTTTCTATGAGTCATGTGACAAGTTTCTCCTGAATCAAGCAGCCAAATTTTTCCAGGAAGCAAGTGAAATGTTAAACAAATCTTCATTTACTCCAATGTTACATTGTGCCTCAATATAGTGAGCGGATTCAGGTGCTTTACCTTTGTCTGTATCATCGATTTTACCTTTCTGTTGGTTTCTTCTCTGCTCAATTTTGTCCCATGGTAGCTTACATGTAGAGGCATCATGTGATCCATTTCTTTTGCAGCGAATACAATGTAAATCTGCCTTTTCTCCTTGAGAATGTCTGCCCCCCCTGCCTCTGAAGTGTCTTCCTCTTCCTCTTCGTCCACCTCTTCCTCTTGTAGAATCTTAAGCAGGATACTTTTCTTTATGAGCTAGGCATACAGTCTCTTCAGAAGATTCAGGGACTGTCTTCTTTCCAAAGGCTTTTTCTCTTTCAGCAAACTTTTTCACAAGAGAGTCAAAGGTTATATCTTTGAGATTTCCATTTGCTTGCAAAGACTCAAGATAATTGGAGTATGTAGGATAAAGTGCCTTGAGAAAAGCAATAAGAGAGATATCTAGCTCAACTTTAGTGGATTTGATATCATGCATTATAGACTTTATTTCAGATGCAAGAGCAAGAGGATCATTATTTTGTAGTTCAAGAGTGAAGAGTTTTTTCATAAGTTGGACGACTTCAAGTGCAGAATGTGAGTCATAGAGTTCTTTCAGCTTTTGTAAAGCTTCAAAGGCAGTTGAATATGATGAAATGTGGTGACTCACCTCCTTATTTACAGATGCTGTGATTAATGCGTACGCTTTGCTGTTCTTGTTTTCCCAGATGGCGAGCTCTTTGTCTGATGTATGCTTTTCTGGGTCATTGTCTCCTTCTCCGACACATACTCCTTTCCACAACTCATTGAAGATGAGGGTGTGTTGTATCATCCGGGACCAATCATGATAGTTCTCCTTGCCAGTGAGAACTATTCCCACCATAGAGATGATTGAATGCATTCTGTGAAAAAAATAGCTTCTACTGATAGAATAATACTTTTAATGGAAAAAAGAATGTGCTTTTGTGGAGGGAAAGAAAAACTTTTGCTGCTAAAAAAATGATTTTGAGATGAATGCTGATAATCCTCCAACAAAGGCAAAAAAATTTGCTCTTATGGAGAAAAAAAAACTTCTGCTGCTAAAATATTTTCCTCAAGCTATATTTTGGGCACAACTGGTAGGGTTGAATAGTATTTATATACCCAACCAACAATTGAAATAATCCCAATTCAATACACCAGCGTGAAATGGTATATTACCAGCGTGAAATGGGAGACCTGGGCTCGTACCAGGGGAAAGTTCAACGAGCAACAATGATACATATACTGTGGAGAGGAGAGGAGCCGAGGTGCGGAGCGGACTTGCGAATGGATTATTTGCAAATGGCGGCAGAGAGGGAGAGGATGTCGAATTTCCTGCGATTCCTTTTTGAGGAAACCTTCATTAGAACATCCACTCAAACTTTAGAGCGACAACTTGCACTATACCCAAGAAAGTTGCAATATCCCGAGGAAGGTGAAGTAATTCATACATATCGAAACATAGTTTTTAAGAACTGGTCTCATCAGTTATACGAACTAATCCAATGGATCATTCAACAAGTGGGAGACCAATCGATTCTGACGGGACTTTATGTAGCCCTTCAAACGTCAAAAAACTACTACATACAGAAGATATCTAGAATCAAAATTCCTGGTAGACTTTATAACTGGAAATGCCCAAGAAGGTCTGTCAGGCCACCAGCGCAGTGGTACAAGGCCGCATCAAATATCATACCACAGTGATACAGCGTTTCAAATACAACATTTCAAATATTTTTAATACAACGTTTTCAAAAAACATGGCATTCAATTCGGATCGGAGATGTCAATATCAGATGTTGGGCTGCTAATTTCAAATATTTTTAATACAGCGTTTTCAAAAAACATGGTATTCAATCCGAATCGGAGGTGTCAATATCACATCGGAGAGCCTTTTTTTTTTTGCAGAAGAAAGTGACTGAAAGAACAAGGAAAAAGACTGAGGTATTCAAGCTGTGTCATTCACCAAAAATAAAACGCAGATACCATGGAGGAGTGTCGAACAAACTCTCTAAAATCAAGGTCGTGAGGCTATCAATAGCTCAGGTTCTAAGAAATAGGAGATGTCTAGCAGCGTAGCCGCCAGTACAGCAAAGATGCATTCACCAAGAAATGAAAACGCAGATACAACAGCGTTTCAAAAATCATGGGTTTCAATGTCAGAAGGTAGTGGACAGAGGATAGAAGGCAGTGGACAGAGGACAAAAGGCAGTGGACAGAGGACAGAGGAGTTACAAGGCACACTAAAAAAGGAACCTGGGACCTGTGCTCTGATACCATGTCAGGCCAGGAGTAACTCCAGAAAAACTGATACGTATATTTCATTAGGTAGCTATTGTTATATACACATGAATGTGACTGATCAGTTCATCTTCTTGATGATTGTTCACATTCCAGAAGATTAGGTGTCAACAATCACCAACATCAAAATTAAATTCTTTCATCATTTGCTCAACTTGTTAGAGGGCTTACCTAGTATCTACAATGAAAGGGCCTACAACTCTTTTCAACTTGAACATGTATCCCTTATGTGCTAGAACAAAATGAGTCTGATCTACATGAAGGATATGTCTTATAAATTCAAGATAAAATATTCTCATTGGTAAGAAAGATGGTAAGCAATATGGGGGTACTTCAGCTCCATATATCACTATTTCTGTATATTCCTAAAAAATTACCAATATCCTACTTTCGTATCTTTACTAAGATGCAATAACTCTTTCTCTTGAGGTAAAATTCTTGGTGGCTAAACATTTTTTAAGATAGTATAGGTAGTAGCCATGAATGTAGATAAAAAGTAGGAAATGCCCACATTATTTTGTTTCCTTCTAACAACATTTGTCCACTCCATCACAAATATTCTTTGGACCTTGGAATCCAATGTGCTCAGATTAAGATAGTTGAATTTACCAACATGTACATATAAAAAAGGGTACGAAAAAATAGAAGGATGTATGAAATAACCAACTAACTAAAAAAATTTAAATTGAAAATTGATTAACTCGATTAGGTAGGAAGGAATGTATAGAACAATGTATGGTTCTAACATAATATTTAGAAACCCTAAGGCCCCTTCATTTACAATCGATGTATCATCTTCACCCACAAAGATAAGTTTTAGTTGATGGAGGAATTTGAACATTAGTGGGCAGAGTTAATTTGAATAGATTCTCTCCATTTTCCTTTGGGAGTTGACGGCAAGTGAGGCACAATGAAGCTTTGGTGAATTTCAGAGAATTTTCTACCTAGCGAAATTGAAAGATTCATGATTAACTTAGGAGTGAATTCAAGGATGGTTTCTCACAACGAAGAAAGGATGAAATTACTCTGAGGTACAAAGGAGGATGCTAGCCAAGACATAAATTCTAGAAAGTGATAAACACATGGGGTGAAAATATAGTATAACCGTGAATATGTAGTGAAAAAGGGTCCTCTACATTTTTAAAACCACCATATATGTCAAATTGGTTTCTACAAAGTCAAGAGGGCAAAAATAATCATGCATTTTGACTTCCATATCCATCAATGGAAAATGAGACGAAAGTTTACTAGTAATGGGTTTTTGCATGGGTTTCTAGAATTTCTTCATTTTAATCATTTTTACGAAAAACTAGAACAAGAATTAGGCTAATGGATTACTTTCTTATCAGGATGACAATGTGGAACGCTAATGTGAAGTACTTTGAATATGACCCAATCATTGGTTGATGGGAGCTTGTGAAGGATAGAGTGAACAAAATGAAAAGGACAAGCAAAAGACCCCTTTTAAAACTTATTGCACTAAGTGGGAAAAATGATGTTGAAATGTGTGCAGGTATGGAAAGGTGACATGGCATATGGAATGAAGTGGAAGGTGATAAGGTATGGGATGGTGAGATGGAATGATGAGTATGCACTGGCTCACCTGATCATGCTTGCTTGTCATGTACAACCTTCATCATCAACGGGTTTTTGAAATCTGTTTACTACATCTAGGGGTTCCGCTTCATGGTTTGTGGGAAATGTTGGGTACCCCCTAGAATGAATCTCCACTGTTGATGTCCTGATCAACAATTTTGATAATGCATCTTCCAGGGTTCCTTACTTTATTCTTCGAGCATGTTGTGATGCTAGAACTCTGTTACAATCATGGCACTATTTGAATGTACATGGATCCAGTCCAAAATCACACACTAATTATCCCTTTAATATTTATTATATGTGGACCCACTTTTGTAAAGTTGTGGTACTATAGAGGATAAAAAGTGTTTTATTTTTTAAAATTCCAGCTTGGTCAGTATTGTGACACTGATATAACCCCCATAGTAGCTATGGCTATCACAATTTCCATGCCTAACCATCACAACCTCCATGCCTAATCATCACATATATCCACACATAAATCTAACAATTCCCATGCTTAAACATCGAAATTCCCTCACTTAATTGTCACAATTACTGCAAAGATAACATCACAATTACTTTGTAGAGACTTCACAATTCTTGACCTTAAACGTCCCAATTTCATAGCATGAACATCGCAATTCCTACACAAATGACATTGCAATTCCCTTCCCTATTTGTCACAATTAGCATGTTGAAATGTTGGCATTGCAACACATGTTTTGACAACAAAAACAAATTTATTCGAATCAGATGCAATGACGATATCCATCAACAACCTTATAAATTTCAACAATAGAGAGGATGTTGAAAACATGATTGTAAAATTTTCAACATTTTGTCGAAACTCTTTTTTTCGTTATAGCTACAAATGATTGTTGCAAGAAATATGAATAGATGTTACAATTTAGTGCTATATGTAGTAGTTAATACATTTCTTTAGTCCACATATATACATCTTTAATAGTTGCTCCTCAGTGAATACACTATGTCATATCTACTAATAATTCTCATTCGTGGGTATAATCACTTACAATCCCTTTCTATTCGAGATGTATAAATTTATCATATAAGTCATCATCATCCTCATCATGGAATCCCTTTAATAATTCTTAGTGAATCCTTGCGAGTGAAAAGAACAAAAAATCACACTATTTTTCCCACTAGAGGAAGCAATCATAAAATTCACCTTCTAAGGTGTTGGAAACAATCATTATCTTCTCTCTTTCACCCAACAATGGATTTGCCTGAAAAAAACCTTCCATTTTGTTCACCCAAACAATTTCTCCTATGAGATCTTTATCATCATATTTTGGTTGTTCATTCTTAATTCGTTGATGATTTCTCTCTAGAATTCTAGTGTGATATTGATTGCTTGAAAAACATATCTTGGGTTGTTATGAGTGGTCACGTTCATTTTTGTTTTGCGGGCTACCCATCAGTTCTTGATAGGGAAAATATTATATCGTTAACATGTCAACTTTCTCTATTAGCTTATTAATTTGTTCATTGTGGTCATTAAACCTTTTGGTGGTTTTGTCCATTTTGTTGTCTCTTTATAATATTATCTCCATCATCTTGATCAACTTTTTTTTCTTTCATTTAAATATGTTTGTGATATTTCAATGCTACCGAGATGATATCACACACTATTAATTTAATCTCTACAACGATTTATATTGGCTTGGAACTCATCCATATTCATCATTTTATTCATGTTCTTATCGGAGGAACCCACTTCTTCCTCCTATATATATATTTATTAATAAAGTTAATAATAATAATAATATGAACTAGGTATATAATTATATAATTAAATATTATTTAAGCTATATAGTTATTAGTTATATAGTTATTAATTAATTATATAATTGTAAAACCATATAATGAATTAATATAATTTAATAAAAAGCTATATAATAAGTTATATATAATAAATTTATATAATTATATAGTACTAAATGCACTACGGGGGACATGATGGCAAACCAAGACGCGACGATCACGTGGATGTGGCATTTGATAGGAGAAAATATTCGTGAAACGATAATGGCGGTGGTAGGAATATCAGGAAGACAATGATACAATGACGGAGACTGAGACTGAGACTGAGACTGAGACTGGCCATGGCATGTTTTTCAGATAGATGAGTGGATGACTAATGGTGGTAAGTGAATGAATATGCATAAGTTGTACAGCGGAACAAAGGAAACAATAGAAAAAGAAAAAAGATTTTCAAGCGAGGAATAAAATGTTGAATTGCAGAGGTTGACCAATGGTGGGAAAAAGTAGACTGGTGGCAGGTGGGTTGTAGCAGAAAAATGATAAGAGGGATGAAAAATGAAAGATAGTGAAGCAGCGGATGAAACATGAGCAATATGTGTAGCGGATTTGGCCAGAGGACCGAGAGGCTCTCATACCGCTAGAGTAGTAGACAATTGTATTGTATATAACATAAAATAGTTATATAATTTTATTATTTATTGAATGATGGAAATTAGTGATTGTGTGTATAAATAGACCTTGATTGTTCAAGAGGGATTGAATGGTTATGTATTTTGACATTTCATTCATAATTAATTTTATTAACGTTTATTTATTTATTAATCAACTAATTACTTAATCTATTTGTTAATTAATTAATTTATTCATAATAAAGATCTAATTTCAACAATTTTAATATGCTCAGGCCTTTCCTCTTGGGGCTTGCCAGATAATTTCAACAAATTTCAATTAAAAAGATAAATTAAGAAAAAAGAAGATCAAACATGAGACTACATTCATTAAAATAAAAGTAATTATACTCTTACTTGGTTGATCCATGAAGGATAAAGAAGAAAAAATAGGACACGAGACACCCATATAAAATGTTCAGTAATTGGACTTGCAAATCCAAACAATTCCTCTACAATTCGAACTCTTTCCGTGAAAGTGATGCAAACACTTGTAGAATTAAAATCACAACTAATTATCAATCAAATGGGAATCCATGTTTTTAGGTATATGATGCCATAACTAGATATTGAAAATTTTAGTTGCTTATAATAAAACACCTTTATAAATAAATAAAGACATAATAGAATTGGCCACAAACTATGCTTATACATTTCCCTAGATGCATCTAATCGATACTATCGTCTGTGCTCCCCCGGGGTGGCTGAAGCTTACGAGGTTATCCTTAGTGATTGATGTGTACTAGCTTTGGCCAGAAATAGAGCAATAAAAAATAACATGATGTAAAATTAATTTTGGTAAGTACTGAAGCGATGTATCGTTATTGGAAGGTAATAATTTTGATGTAAAATTAATTTTGGTAAGTACTGAAGCAATATATTGTTATTGGAAGGTAATAATTTTGAGGATATTATATCTATATATACACACTCGGTGAAGAAAATTACGGTGAAACCAGAGTTGTTGCTTGCTTATACATACCACATTGATTTCCTTAAGTCCACCTCTGCGTGAGTCACCATCACACAAGTTATTGCAAATTTGTCGTTTCATTCCTGTGCGAAGCACTTTGCTAAAATATTTAGCTGGCAAATGAGAATACTGTTGCCTGCATAGTGGATCAATTGACAGAGAGGCACAGTAACAATTGCTGAGGCCTGGTAGTGAGACCACCTACCAATGTCGTACCACTCTACAATTCTCTTTTATTATGTGGTCAACGTAGCGGCGAAGCCTTCACTTCTCTGGGAGAAACTTACCTTCATGCCTTCGACCAAGGTGTCTGGGATAAGTGCCTCAGAATTCCCTTCTTGGCAATGGGTTTTCCCGATATGCAGATATTGATGAATTTCAGAGGTTTGACCCATGGTTTGGTTGAGTCCAGCTATTGGAAAACTTGTGGGACGAGTATGATGTATTTTGAGTGCGGACTGGTGTGGAGAAGTTGCGCTACTCCTATCACTCGTGTCAGGGAGGGATGAAGACTTGTTTATGCTCAGATGGCCGTGGATAGTTTCATGGATTTTTTGTTATGAGATTTCTGTAATGTAATTTTCCATTATGTTGGTAAAAGCGCAGAATTAATTCATGAGTTGAAGGAATATAATTAAATTAGTGGTTCTCGAAGCTCTTCAGTTCTTCAATTCTTCAGTGTCATTGTTAATTTAATTGTGTGAGTTTGGTATATATTAATAGGTTTTATTGTATTTTAGGCTTCAAGAGGGTCAGTTACAGGTTATGTTATGAGATCCATGTGTAGAAAGGTCATTTGCATAATTGACTACTCGATATAGTCAAGTATTCGAGAGATCTAGAAGCGTCAATTATATAAAGTTTATCAAAAATGGTTAGAAGTGATTATGTCTTAAATGGATTGAATGGGAGGCTGGAAGACTCTGGTGGTGCAAAAAGTGTTGTTGGAAAGACTTCAGAGTGAGGATAAGCGCTGAGGAAGATTAGTCAGACAGTGACATGAATTGTAATTTGTCATTTTCAGTATTAATCTTTGTAATGATTTAATGTAAGCATTAAAGGGGGGACTTGAAATAATTCTTACATTAGTATATATGTAAGATTAGGTCGTCGGTTATTGGAGTTTTGTTGAGAGATTTTCTCAACAATATTCTCCTTGTTTAGAATTTGTTGGATCTCATAAAGACTATTTATGTGGCTTTGTGTGATATAATACGAATTAATTTGTAAATAATTTGTGCACCATCTCTGCCTTGCAATTTTTTTTGTTGAAAATACTTATTATGAGATTTGTGGAATCTACTTTCTAGATACATTGGATTTTGGAAATGATAACAGCCATGATTGTTAAAATGTTAATAGTGTGATGATTTGTTATTATGTTGATTGTTGTGAAATTTACATAAAAACTTGCTATTATGTTAATTGTCATAAAAACTTCGACAATATTTTATTTCTACACTCAAAATAATCTTATTAAATCTAATAAAATGTAAAATCAACAATAAACCAAACACTATATATGTAAAAAAAAAGTCCAAATATATCTCTCATCTACAACATATAAAGTCTAAGGCAAAAACCTACAACATATAAAATACTATTCTAATGTGCATCAGACCAAAGAATATATACCTAGTGGCAAGGTGGTCTAACGAGTTGTTTCAATGCACATTAGACCAAAGAATATATACCTAGTGGCAAGGTGGTCTAACGAGTTGTTTCAAACATTTATAACGCATAAACATTTAATAACAAGTTGCTTCAAACATTCAATCAAACACACACAAAGTAAAACACTCTTTCGATGTTGAGAAAGTTTTCATCAACTATACGATAAGATATTCAATCTATTATCTAATAAAATGTAATTAAAAAAAAAAAATAACTAATATAATTGAGGACAAAAACACAAATTTATAATCTTACAACTAATAAGTTGTAATTTAAGTTATAATTTATTTTATTGAAAAGTTATTTAAATTCGATCATCCTCGTACCGTTTCTTGAAAATTTTAATATATAATATATTAATTTAATTAATTAAATAATAAATAATAGTGTGGTTGTCTAGAAATTTTATGGATGGTCAAATGGTTGGAATATAGGTAAATAATTTAAGAAATCTTGTAATAGTTGCGTGTTTGAATCATGTTTTTTGATGTGAAAAGATTCAACACCATCAAAAACCTCTGAAATCAAAATCTAAAATTTGAACACCGAATTTCTTACAAGATTTTACAAATATACTAATTTTCATAATTTTGAAAAAAAATATAATGTTAGAATTTAAACATTTCCTAAATTAAATTTAATAAATATTATATATTATTAAATATTTTGTATTTTCTTTTTTTATTATTATGTATTGAATCACTTAATTTAATTATATTTTTTCATTTTTATTATATTTTATTAGAACCCGTTTATTTGGAGATTTATCTTATGATTTTTAATCTTATGGATACCCATACAAATAAATAAAAAGTAGTAAAGCTGATTATATCTCTCTTAAAAATGTCAGAAGATATTATCCGTTTATTTTAAATATTTTAAATGTATACTGTACAATTTACTAATGTTAGTGAAATTTTAAAATTTTACAAAAATGTAAATAAAAAATATGGAAAACATTTACATCAAAATTCTACAAACATATATTTATAGTTAAATTCATGCGATACTTGAAGTTCTACTTGAACATTTAAGGAACCATTGCTTTCCACGTTCAATTCAAGCCTTAGACCCTATTCCAAATGGAGTTCTAGGTTTTGAAATTTATAATGTTATCTTCATGCCAATCATTATGATAAGGGTTCCACTCACCATTGTCGTAACATCTAGGATATTGATAAATTCAAACATCTATTTCAACTTAATTTGCCATCAATCCCCATATCCAGATTAATCGTATTAAGAAAGTCTAGACCCATACCCTAAATTCAATAAATAGTGTTGTATTTTGTGTAGATAAAAAAACAATTTTTGAATGAAGTAGATATAACTTTTCAAATGTTTCATTACTAATGATGGAAAGGAGCACCAAAAATTTTGAACATATTTTATGATGAATTATTTAAATGTTTAAACAAAATTTTTTAAGTGAAAGCATCTTTTGAATGATTTAAAATATAATTTTTAAAATGGGTCATTACAAAAGACATAGTTGAGAATTTTTTTGACATAATTTAATAACAAATCTTTAAATGCGTTTAAATAATTGATTACACATTAATCTGTGATTGTTTATGTAGCATTTAACTGGTTTTTTAACATGTTATTAGTTGATTGCATTGTTGATGGTGCAAAGTAGTCTAAAACTACAATTACAACACCACTTCAATCATAACATCAATGTTGGGATTTCTATTTCCCAGTAACTTGCAAACACAATTTCCATTTGTTTGATATGCAAATTAGCCCATCTTTAATCAACACATTAGGAGGATTACTATCAATGGAGTGGAAGCATGGATTCTTAGTATACTTGGCTTGCATTGGGCTGAAGCCCCAAGTAAGGGTTGACTACCACATGGATATTCTTAGGAGACTCAACCTCCATAGGAAACAAGCCATCCACACAACATTGTTACACATTAGAAGCCCAAACCGAAGGCAATCCACCACAACATTCTTCTTAGGAGACTTGATTTCAACATGACAATGGGTTGTCCACACATCACTATTGCACTATATGCATGAACCAAAGGTTATCTACCATAGGATTGTTATTCTTAGAATATTTGACCTCCAACATGGTTACACTTAAGTTCAAATCAAATGCAATCTACCCCAACGAGCCTTCTACACAACACAAGCATTGTTACACTTGAATCTTGAATTGAAGACAATGTGCCACATGATGAGCCTTCCACACAACACTCATACTCTTACATTGAAATCCATAACCAAAGGAAATTCACCCCACCACTGAGGTGATTCCAGTGTAATAGTGTTGTGGAAGAGTCATTGTTTTGTGTAGGCCAAGTCTCCTAAAAACCCAATTAATTCCCACACGATCGATAACTATCCTCACATTGTATTGATTAATATTTTAGGCATTCCCCGTAAAGAAATGACTTATCATGAATTAATTTATTAAAATAATGTAATTAATATTTTTTAAAATAAAGTTAGTAACCCAACAATTTTATTATCTATTTTTTGAACTAAATATAAATTCATTATTCTATAATAATACATTTTAATAGATAAAAATAACATGTTATTTCAACACAACCATTGTTGCAAGAATCCCTATTACAAGAATATAATTGTGTGTAGTCTTGTATTTGTAAATGTCAAAATAAATAATTGTATTGCATTGAAAAACTAAATGGTGTTTACAGTCCTTTGCGGTAGTGTGCCTATATAGGCATTGACTGGCCACAAAGGTGAATGATGATGCCAGGCTGCCAAGCCTGCAAACCAGGATCTTTTCTTCCCTTATGCATATAGAGCATGCATTTCAAATAATTACCCAATAGCAGAAATTATGAAACCATTTCATTGTTTCTGAATATGAAAGTTTATTCCAAGTTCAGTCATTTCACAAATCATCCAATCTATATATATCTCATTTAAAATAAAACAATTACTTACAAACTTGGCCAGGTAATCAGAATTGATGGCCCTTTACAACTGCCCGAAGGCTTCCAACCATAAACCTCACACTCTATCTCACTCTGATCCTCAATGTCTTAGGCTTCCTTATTTATAAAAACTAAGCATGATCTAGAATCACCCAACTAAAAGCTCTAAGTGTCTACATGCAATGCATACACATGGTAAAAAGCATCTTGAGGCTTTTTCCCATCTTTTTTCCTGTTCTAAAATAGAAAAGCCTTTCTTATCCCCATCTATTGCTTTTATGCCTAAAAACACTCCCTATTTTATTAAAAATAACAAAATATTTAAAATAATCACACCCCCTTTTTATTCCATATTTACAGATGAAGAGGGTCTTGATGCTCCTGCATCATACACCCAAGCTTAAAATTAATCATGATCTCCTGATCATGTGTTGGGATCTGTGTATGCCTGGATCCCACACTTTGTGCTGCAAGTCATCATTTGCCGCTACTTTTGTTTGTTGTTCTTCTCCAGGTCTCCACACCTTATGCTGCTTTGCTCCACTGGCTGCACTCTTGCAATCTTCTGTTGTCTTCCTCTTGCTGCTACTCTTTTGCTTCACTGCTGCTGGTCTCGTTCGGGATTCTTTCACCATCACCCGCTTCATCAATTCAATTTCTCTATCTAATAGACTTTCTCCAGCATCTTCAATAAAACCTGTATTCACAAAACAATTGTTAGAATAAAAAACATAAGGCTTTAGTGCCTCTTCTGCTGCTATCACTGTTGTCTCAGCTGTCACTATTGATGTTGCTGCTGCTGTCGCCATAGATGTTGCTACCGCTGTCTCCATAGATGTTGCTACCTCCCAAACTTCCTGTCCCTCTGCAACATGCTTTGGCTCATCACCTGCAATTTCATCTGCAACTTCATCTGCCACTTTTCCCTCTTGTTCACTGCACTGGCCTCTTTCTTCTGCAATCTGCTTATCATACTATGGATTCTCCAACCAATATTCTAACAATGCAATCTCTCGGTAGCATCGCTGAAGCACCTCATCATCACCTGCATTCATACATAAACTTTCAGTATCAACTTTTACTTCCTTTATTTGTGCTTCAGACTGATTCACTTCCACAAGAACTTCCTCTTGTGCTGTAACAATTTCATAAGATGGCACATCCTACTCAACACCTGTAATCACATCACCTGCAAACATACACAACTCATCAGTTTTTAAACTGCAAGTCTTTTTAGTCCTCACTGCTTCCTTCAACAGTTTCCTTTGAATCAATCTGCATGTGGGATTTTCAAATTTCATCTCTGGCACAAGAATTCTAAGTCCCTTTCTCACCAAGGCAATCAGAATTTGCCTCAACCTCCTCTGCAATTGTTGCCAAATCACTCTCTTTCCCTTCAGTGGAAAGATCCATTTCCTTTCTTCTTTTCCTGCTCCTGCAGCCATTCTTCAAGTGCCTGTAACTGTGCCTTTATTTTTGCAATCTTTCTTTCTCGAAATCCTGTAGTCATCTCATCTCTATGGCTTCTTTTTGAACCTCTGCTTTCTCCTTTATGACTTTTAGTAGTCTTCTCCATCGCCATAAGTTCTTCACCTATGCGTTGCATGAAGCCTCTGCCACAACAAGCTCTCTTGCTGCCACTTACCTCACCAATCCTTCCCTCCAGATCTAGTCTTTTGGTAATCATAGTTCCTCTGCTGGAACCTTTTGAGCATCCTCCACTGCTCAGGTAGGCTTCCCTCATCTGCAACTTTATTCAACCTCTGTCGAATCATTAGGATCTGCCACATTCACTTCTCCTTCCTCCCGCTGAGATTTCTTGACTATTCCTGTAAATCAATATTCATCAGTCCCAAAAATCATCACATGCAATTAACTTAACAAAAACACTTCAACCTTCAAAGAAAGCTGCTCCCGCTCTGATACCACCTGATGAAGGGCTTGCCTGCAATACCTATCACCTGATGCAAGCCAAGCCTGCAATATCCAGGATCTCCATCTCATGCAAGGTTAACCCTGCAATACAAATTCATCTCAAACAGTATGTGATTCGATGCACAAAGCAATCAAGCAATTATCTATACTAGGGATTAATGAACACCCGACAACAACTCCTCAAATCCAAAGGTAAAACTAGATTTTCTTTCTGCCAGTTTCATCCAGCACAACGATGGCTACATTCACGCAATTCATACACATTCATCGCCACCGGTGATAGCCCTTCAGGTGATTGATATCAGTTTTGCAACTTGTACTTCAGAAAGCAACAACACGCCAACCTTTCCTTGGCACCACAAACTACAATGAGCAAGTTCTCCGCAACATCACTTGCAAGTTCTCCATCATGGCTCAGTTCCATAAAACTCTAAAGGATTTGCACATTATATATCAACCTCTGGCCATGCCCATCCTCATTCCGCTCTTGCCACATATATAATTATACGCACAGCTAGATATGTCGACGCAGCGCTCTTTCTTTTATGTTTGCAAACTCAGTAATCGGCCAACAACTGGGTAATAGATACGCATGGCAATCCGTCAATAAAAAGTAATGTAATACGAACAGGAAGCAGCTCCAAAGCTAACCCGATACTATTACTCAGGGGTTCGCCCGCTTCAACTACCTCACGCACAGGTTATTGTGTCACCCTCTTAATTGTAGCTCCCTGGTCCCTCCAAATAACTGTATCTAGGCGCCTAACCATCCTTGCAACGTTAACTCAATTGCAGTTACCTTGCGCCCATGGTAGCTCTGCTTCCACCGTGTCTGTGTCATACTAATTGCCTGAAACATCAACTATTCTATAGTAGTGAAGTGGAGAACAGGAAGGCGGATCCCGCCTTCCAACACACAGTGAAATTAACTTATTTAATTTACTCCACGTAACAGAGTTTTACTCTGAAATATATCCATGAAATCGGAGAGCTGCAACATAACAATGAAAAGACAAAAATCTGAATTATTCTAACACAGTCGCGGATAAAAAAATGATTCAACTCCTTTTAATACACAGTGAATTACTATTGGACGCATGCATGTAATTTAACAAAATACCACTGAATTTTCCCAAAAGGTGAGAGGAAATTTCATAACAATTATTCTGGCATCGCTCCCCTCTCTCTGCTGAGAGCTCAACTCCTACCTTTATTTATAATGATAATGGATACATACATAAGGAATAGATCAGGCCTTATCTCCTAGAAAAAGCATGATTTTTCCCTTTTTTACACAATGACTTAAATCTTGAAGCTTTATTCCCTATTTTTTATCCTAATTTTAACTGAAAAATCATAGCAATCCTATCCCAATCCTTTTTTTTCTAACTATTCCCTCATTATCTTTATTTTTCTATTAAAAACAACAAAATACTAAAAATTATCACACCCCCTCTTTATTCCACATTGACAAATGAGGATGGTCTTGATGCTCCTGCATCACAAACAATAGAACACAAGGGATGGCGAGGTGAAGAGGAAGTTTCCATAAAAAACCTTCTTGGACTAAACCATATTTGAGGTCTAAATCTTCCAAAAATAATCTTCTTGAGAAATCGAAGGATCAATAGGTGCACTTGGGAATTTGTCACCATGTACATCAATAGAATCATCATTAACATAATGATGGTTGCCCAAGACTTTAGATTGATTAGGAAAATCACTTTCATTTGATTCATCACCGATATTGGTAAATTCAAAATCAATCAAGGATGGAAGAACATAATATTGACATAGAGGATTTTGAAAAAGAAACAAAATATCAAGATGATCCTCACCCTCCTGCATGTCTACCTGTGAAGAATGACTTCCTTGCACCTGATCACTATTTGGATTTGGAGGATATTGATCAAGTGGATAAAGGGGCAAGGGACCATGAGAAAGAGATGATAGAGGATGGAAGGTATCTGAATCAGATTCAAGACTAAATTTATGAGTATTAATATTATCTTGATAAATCAAGGGATTAACCTTTACCTACGACTCCATGAACAATTATAAAGTTTCCTCCATTAGATCTAGACCATGGAAAGTGGAAGAAGGTTGAGGATATGGATCAGGACTTTGATTTCTAGATTTCCCAACTTCAACCACAAAGAGGCACCCAAATTGGTACTAGAAAAGGAGGAGGAGAGGGAACAAAAGGAATAGTATCTTCCTCTTAGATTAATGATGTCTGATGATTTACAAGAGTTGGGGAAACATAAACATTTGGGGGTTTAGGATAAAATTTATTCCAAGAGATCTAAACAAAATGTTAAAACTTTTTCTTAAAGAAATCCCAATCCATATCCTCTTTAGGAAAATCATAACATAAGTGAAGGAATCTATTAGAAAAATACTCAACTAATTCATTAAGTTCCATTATAAGTTGATTGATTCTTTTATAAACAACTCGGTAGTCATACCTGTCAAAATCTTGATGAAGCTTGTTGGGCCTAAGAATTATCCTTAAAATACATCCACTTTCACTCCATTCACATTTTTTCACCTCCATTCCACCACCATGTCACCACATAAACTTCACTTTCATCGCTAAATGGGTTACCATTTTGTTTTCCAAAACATTATTAATTCTTAGTATTTTTAAGTGAATTTGTGGTTAAACTTTAGAAAATGATATCTATATACTTATACCTAACAATTAGAATGAGTTTGTTGACATGTGTAGGTACAAAAGAAGCTTCTAAGGCACCCTTATGTGGCACTCTATGTTCAAATTCGAATTTGAGGAGATCATGGACTTCATGGAGAAGATCATGGAGGATAGGGTTATGTGTCACCATTGTTTGAGAGATGTGGATTTGGATTTGAAGAGGGAATAGTGGATCCACATTTATGATTTTGTTATCATAACTTTTGTATAAATAGGAGTGTTATCTCCTTCATTTGTAATTTGGAATTTAGAATTTAGAATTGTGAAGTTAGAATTTAGAACCTTAGGATCTTATAAGTTTGTAATGAGAAGTTAGAATTTAGAGTCATTGTAATGGAGATTTTAGAACCTCTTGGAATGTATAATCTGTACTTGCAATTTGCAATTGATGATAAATAAAATGGAGCTTCTTTGATCTTCTACATTTGACTTCTCTTTTGATGTACTTGTGAATCCTTGGAAGGGCCCCTGTTGTCTATCAAGTACACTTTTGTTTTGGTAAGCTTTCATTTTATGTTTGTTTGTAAAATTAAGATGATTATAAATATTAATGAATAGTCTCCTGAAAGGGAGCTTTAATATTTCTTACACTTGTCACAATGTCTTTAGATTTCATTTTGTTAAATGACTAAATAGGTGTTGGAGATCCCAATGAAATACCTCTTGTAAGGGAGCATTGGCATTTCTTCACCTATCTTAGTTTAGTTTGTCTCTAAGTCCATATATATTGGATGATCCTCGAAGTTTACTTACCCTGATTGATAATAAATGAAACTCTAATTTGCATCCACATTTTAGACCCAACATTTTGGTGCCATTGCCGGGGAGCATTTTTTAATTTTCATACTTAGTTTCAAATTCAGTGTTTCTAAACCCCCCATTTATACTAATCCATCTACGGATGAGAAAATTGAAGATGTTGAACAAGTACTTCTTGGAGAGAAAGGACAATATCAAAGACTAGTTTCAAAAGAACCTTGCACCAACTCCAAGAATAAGATAGGTTACTCACATGTTTGCAAATCATAAGGTACAATTTTTAAATCTTGATGTGAGCATTTTCAAATTCTTAGTTTGTAGATAGCTTCACTAGAAGCATTCTTTTGCTTGGAAAAATAAAAAAATCTTTCAAGTTAAATAGAATAGATTATAAGAATAAAACGATATCTCGTAGAGTTTTTTTAGTCTTGTTTTCAAAAAAATAAAAATAATAAAAAATCATCAATATTTCTCAAGAATAAATTTACGTGAGCCACTTCATCCACGCTAACCCATAAAAATAAAAAAATAAATCAATAGGTTAGTATGCTATCTTCCTGCGCTTCGAGCGATCAGGAAGATCATAAAATCTATTGATTTAAATTCAAAATTAAATAAAAATCTCTTGCTAGGAATTTGCACAAATCATTAAAACTACAACATTATAAGGAATCAAAATCATTTTTTTTTAATTCATTTATTTTCAATTTCAAATTTAAAAATTAACTCTGTAGTTTAGCAATTTGATAATTATGTTAAAACTTCTATGCATAAAACTTCTTGGCATATGATTTCTTTCTCTGCATATGTGTTGGGATCATTTCTTCAAACAAGCCAAATCTGCATATCAACAATTCAATGTCAGTGTTTAAGGAAGAAAATTTTCATATCTTTAAAGAAGAAATTTGTGATAAAAATCTTCCAAAGTACAACAGAATAGCAGCGAGAGATGCATCACCGGTAAGGTAGCTACTTGTGTTACAAAATACCATAGACCATCTTCTTGACCTCTTAAATCATCCCTACAATGAGGATTTTCTGAGCATACATAAAACAATGAATAAAACAAAACATATATTAAAAAAGACATTAAAAAAATTAAAACAAATGAAAACCAAATAAAACAAAAATATATGAAAATAACCATCATGCCCTTATAGTTGATGTCCGTAGAGAGTCTCCCACTATGAGCTGTATAATGATATCGCATTGATATGTTTTCACATATAATAAATGTGCATCAAGACGACCTTGCCTACAGATCGAGAACCAGATGCACCTAGGTAAGGTCCAACCACTGCTCATTGAGTTGATTGAATTTATTGAGCTTATGAACTTGAACCAGTGAATGTGTAGCAGTCCTAGTTTATCTGGTTGACGAAGTACTACTCGGAGCTTACCAAAGCACTAGAGAATATCAGGGCCTTGATCGTGGCTCCCCAGAGGGCACCTTTGCCTTTGCTTCATAATTGGTAGTTGGCAAAATAATGAGATCATTCAGCTGTTCGTTTCGACAACGAGGACAAGGAGCGAAGAATGATTTTGATGAACGAAACGAGGCAAAGTTTGTCATGGCGGGGAAGCGACATCATATTTTCGAGTCTGATTGTTGACGAATTCCTAAAAGGCAAGTCATGGATATGTTATGTGATAATAAGAGTACAATTCACATTGCTTCCAACCCAGTATTCCATGAAAGAACCACACACCATATAGAAATTGTGGATTGTCACTTCGTGAGGAAGAAAGTCAGTTGTTGCATTGGAGAAAAGTGGCAAGATGACAACAAATTAACTAAAACTAAAGATTCTGACGATGATTTTTTTTTTTTAAATCTCAGCTAAAAACAAAACTTTCGTGTATTGCAATGTGGTTGTTGCGAATCCATTTGTGGCCATTCCAAGTACTTTCAATTCTTCACACATCTACTAAGTTTATTTGGGAGAAAAATCCTCAAAATCCATCTGACTATGTGGAAAGTCGGGCTCATTAAAATTCATAATTCAAAATTTAAGGAAAATATTTTATTTTGAAATATTCAAGCGATACTACAGATCTATTCCTTATCTACTTGAGCATAGGATTCCTCCTGTGGTGATGATATCAATTCATAATCGTGGAGCCACGATAAGCGGCAATGCAGGCTTCATGAGTTGCTGCATCTCCTCTTAGGATGAGAAGTATTTGCATCGAATCTCAGATGCCTTTTGGATCTCCTTTATCTTACTCCCAGGGTTTCGCTTCTGTTGTCAAAGACTTGAAATATACTAATTCATGTGAAGTGGATCAAAGTTGATGGCCCTCTTATTGTTATTGAAATAACTGACCATGCTCACGGGCATATGGGAGATGTTGTGTTTGTTGAACTACCAGATGTAGGAACTACTGTTTCAAAAGGGGCACTCCTGGTGTTGAAGAAAGTGTGAAATCAACCAGTGATGTATTTTTCCCAGTTAACGTTGGGCTTAATAACTCTCCTGGTTTGGCTTATAGAAGCCCATACGATGGTGGACGTATAGCAGAGGGGGGATTTTCTACACTTGAACAAGCTATCTTCCCACTCTAGCCAATAAACTACAATGAAAAATATCAAGCTCTCGTGGGGGTTGCCAGTGAAATTTTCATTTCTATTTGGAGATTGGAGGTGTTATATAACAGTCGTATGAAGAGAAAAATATTCATAAAAGAGAGAGCTAGTGGATCATCTTTTAACACTGAATCTCCTACTCGATCTACTGCATCTACTACTTGCACATATGCTTCTCCAACTGGATCTTCGACCGTGCCTTAGCCTCTGCATCAATAATTTGTAGAAACATGGGAACATTATTTCTTTGAAAACGTGCCAATGATTTAACATCACCTTTAGGAATGGCGGACTGTGGCTCTCGATCTGGTGAGAATGCTTCGATTTGAATCTCCTACTCTGATTCTTACACCTGTCTCTGCCTTCGCCCTCGGTGTTGGTTCAAAATAAGCTAGACATGGAATTGAATCCGTTCGAATTCAGTCTAAAATTGGAAGAGATGCCATGGGCTATTAAACAATATATAATATATTTATATATATATATTATTAATCTATTATTTGCACTTCTCTCACTTTCGGCACTGGATTTGGATCTTTGCTAGGGGACTATGCACATGGAATTGGAGTTGTCACTCGAAGGTAACCTGCTATTAGAATATCACTAAGAATCTGGCATTGGATTCTAGTTGAACGCATACTATTCTAATGAAAAAAATTCCACTCATATTTCAATTTAATGGCTTATTAATAGTGTTGTCACACACAGAAGTCAAAACATTGCAGAAACTAGACAAGCCTATGTGTTTTTTGGTCTCTGCTACATTGAGTTGTACAAGGTCTTAGAGTGACACGCAACTACCCAGATTTTGTTAATCCATTCTTTATAGGGTTTTGTCGTATCATGACAACAATGAATACAAATATATAATATACTTCAAAAAAGGAAATGATTGTGAATTTACTCCATGTCTTGTACATTGAAGGAACAAATGAAACATGTTAATTCTATATTACTTGATTAGTGGGAAAAAGAAAAACGAATATATATATATATATATTATATTATATTATATAATTATTATATATATATTATATATATATATATATATTATATATATTATATATATATATATATATATATATATATATATTTTAATTTTTATTTTTAATTTTTAATTTTTTATTTTAATTTTTAATTTTTAATTTTAATTTTATTATTATTTTTAATTTATTTATTTATTTTTTTCGATACAAAATAAATTTTATTTTTTAAATTTAATAAAAAACAATAGAATATATAAAAATATCAAAACAAATAAAAAATATCAAAAACAATTATTAAAAAATAAAATTCAAAACAATTCAAAAACAAAACAAATAAAGGAAAACAATTAAAAAATAATCCAAACAATTAATAAAAAAAATCAAAACAATTAAAAAATAAATCCTAACTTCTTCTTATGTATGCTTTTATGTGACATACTAATATGCAGGACACAACAAGTCTATAATGCCAAGCTTTTTGCCATGCACATTCCATGAGACCTCTAACACAAATAGGGAGTTAAGTTATTTTTCATGGATATTTATTAAAAATAGAATGTTATCAACATTATGAATTGGACTAAATTACGCTTTTGATTTTCCTTAATCTGTTTCATTTTGGCATACAATTTTTGTGTAAGAACTAGGAAGGGAATAGCCATTTCTTCTTGAACACACTTATGTTCTTTATGCCAATTTTTTTTTTTAGGTTTTGGGTGATCAACTGATCATCCATGAGATTAAATTGTGTTGGCGATTGATCTTCCAAAGACTAATTTCATGAGAAATTTTAAAGAAAAAGTCCATGATCATAAATGGAATTTCAAGTTTCATTTATGACTAGTTTCATGAGAAAATTACAAGTTCTTGCAACTTCCTATAATAGCTTAATGGTTGACATGTTGCATGACAGATTAGAAAATTCAAAGATCTGGGGTTGTTCCTAAATGTCCAAGGATGGTGAAATACCTATCCACTCTTGAATTCGAAGTCTACAGGTGGATGGTCAACGCTAGTGAAACTCATCTATTTTAGTAGAAATTCCAGAATAATGAGCATATTTGCTAATTTTGAGATTTTGCATGCCATAATTCACTTTGTCCCAACAAAAGTCATTATCCATTTCTCATTATCCACATGCACTTCATTACATTTTCTTCAATCCTAACCCACCAATAAAAGAAACGAAGTTCATTTACAAGATTTTTGTTCCACTTTACATATTCATTGTTAGTTTCCCTTTTCCTACCCTTGCAAAAAAAACCTTGCTTCCATACACCATTGAGTCCATAGTCCTTAAGTCTAAATATTTTTCTACGAAAAACTTTGAATCTTGCATGCCTTAAGGGCAAGCTATCATGCTGATAAACAAAGGGAATACATCAATGTTCCTTGTTCATCAAATCTTCTAAGTATTCGACAACAAAAAATTCATTCATACTTAGAAATATGTGTTAGGGACATCGTGACTCTCATCCGCATCAAAGATGGGAGCTCTCGTGTTGACTAGTGGCATCCATTAATGGTCACTAAGTTATCAATTTCTTGTTATGTTCGACACTAAAACATTTATTCACATGATAAGATTTGTTTCAACGAGTGTTGAAGACTTGAAGATCCATCATTTTGTAGGAGGAAGCAGATTTACTTTCATTACTTTTCAGTTTTTGATGTAAATGAGTTGAGGACAAGTCAATAAATAAAGCCGGGGGAGGGAAAGTGTAAATTTTGAATTTTGTATACCTTCCAAGCCTTATACGTTTTCAGCCGCATTCAACAGCAGATTCTGAACATCCAACAACAGATTTAGCAGTAGACACAACAACAATAAAAGATTCACTTCTTCGACTTCATCCACCATTTTCACAGCCAAGTGAAGAAGACTATGATTAGAATTTTGCAGCCACACATGCACAACTCATAAATTTTTGAAAGGGTAAGTTGAGGTATGATATTTTCTAACTTTTAACCATTTAATTCCTTGAAAGCTAGAATGATAATTTTTGGAAAAACTTCCTTTCCTCATTTCATAAAATTGCCAAAACCATCAGTTTGGGGGGGGCGGGGGGGGAGTACATTACATTCATACTTTGTCACATTCATATTTTTCCATATTCATATATCACATTCTAAAACCCACATACCTTCAAAATATTTTCACTATTATATGAGCATATAAATGGCTTTGTAAAAAGTGCTTAAAAGCTAATTGGATGCAATACAATCATGGTTGTTACACAAGAACCAACCATGATGCATTCCAACAAAAATACTTTGCAATAAAAATCAAATTATCATTATGAAAATTTCATACATTAAAATTGAATGCAACAAACAAAATATGGTTGAAACACAAGAACTAACCAAGTTGCAATTCATCAAAAACACTTTGCAAAAGTTAAGTAAATGATATCATGCAATGATTCAGCCAAAGCTCAAGTATCAAAAAGTAATGTAATAGATTGCATGAGGACATGCAATACCTTCTGTTTGGGGGTATGTTGGGCCTAAGAATTATCCTTAAAATACATCCACTTTCACTCCATTCACACATTTTCTCACCTCTATTCCACTACCATGTCACCACGTTAGCTTCACTTTCATCATTAAATGGGTTACCATTGTGTTTTCCAAAACATTATTAATTATTAGTATTTTTAAGTGAATTTCTGGTTAAACTTTAGAAAATAATATCCATATACTTATACCTAACAATTAGAATGAGTTTGTTGACATGCGTAGGTACAAAGGAAGCTTCTAAGGCACCCTTATGTGGAATTCTATGTTCAAATTCGAATTTGAGGAGATCATGGACCTCATGGAGAGGATCATGGAGGATAGGGTTATGTGTCACCATTGGTTGAGAGATATGTGGATCTGAAGAGGGAATAGTGGATCCACATTTATGAGTTTGTTATCATAACTTTTGTATAACTAGGAGTGTTATCTCCTTCATTTGTAATTTGGAATTTAGAATTTAGAATTGAGAAGTTAGAATTTAGAACCTCAGGATCTTATAAGTTTGTAATGAGAAGTTAGAATTTAGAATCATTGTAATGGAGATTTTAGAACCTCTTGGAATGTAGAACTTGTAGTTGCAATTTGCAATTGATGATATATAAAATGGAGCTTCTTTGATCTTCTACATTTGACTTCTCTTTTGATGTGCTTGTGAATCCTTGGAAGGGCCCATATTGTCTAGCAAGTACACTTTTGTTTTGGTAAGCTTTCATTTTATATTTGTTTGTAAAATTAAGATGATTATAAATATTAATGAATAGTATTGTGTAAGGGAGCTTTAACATTTCTTACCCTTGTCACAATGTCTTTAGATTTCATTTTGTTAAATGACTAAATAGGTGTTGGAGATCAGAATGAAAGACCTCCTGTAAAGGAGCTTTGGAATTTATTCACCTAGCTTAGTTTAGTTTGTCTCTAAGTCCATATATATTGCATGATCCTCGAATTTTACTTACCCGGATTGATAGCAAATGAAACTCTAATTTGCATCCGCATTTTTGACCCAACAAAGCTCCTAGTTGAGGAATTGATCAAAATAATGGATGGAAGAAAATGGTAAGGTATGACACCATCAATTAACATGAACTTCAAGGGTGAGGAAGAAAAACACACAAGAAATATCTTCATCTTTGATTTCATGATATTCACAAAACTTGAAAATCTGAAAGAATGTTTGACTATGGATGTTTTAACCTCACCATCGAAATTCAAATGAGACAAGTCATAGATTTGTTCCATGTAGATTAAAATTTTACTAGGGGATAGGTTAGAAAAACATTTCGGGATTAATATTTGAGGATGAGCCATTAAAGCTAAGAGATTCAACGTAGACTCAATGGGAACAATGTCATCTGTTGCTCCTCCTAGTGCTAGGATGTTGACGGTGCTGGATACAACAAGAATATAGGGGTCTCCCATTGTGAAGTCCCAATTAGGTGTCACACTATTTGGAGGAGGAGCCCAATCCAGAGTATTGGCCAGACCACTGTAACCGTAAGGTTTCCCTTCGTTTCAATGAATAACATAAAATATTATATAAATAACACTGGAACAAGCAAGTAAGTTGACATTGTGAAACACCGATTATATGTGTAAAAGGAGACTTTCATGGGGGGAGACAAAATTGAGCCTCTAGAAGAAAGTAATAGCACTAACCTAAGAGATACACACAAGAAAATAAATATTTATTAGTTATCTAGAAAAATAGTTCACTTAGACACAACGATAATTAAACCACATACAATATACCTTCAAAAATATAAGTACCGATGTCATCGAAATAATTCAGTTTACTTAGTACATGTGAACGAAACATATATAGAAAACATCCAAAGAATATTCCTAAGGCATTCACAATACATGCATGAAAATGTGTTGGCTCATCGAGCTTTCAATTATATGGTGAAAGATCTAAGTACACAATTATAATGATGAGGCACTAGTTCCAGCAGTGGAACATTAAGTCACTTCTTGCTTCTCCAAAGAATAGTTTTCTCTCCTATGCTAATTAAAGAAGCTAAGACTAACTCTCCAAAGCTTAAGCCTACAAAATCCTCTTTCTTGAGTTATGAGGTTGCATTTATAACCAGAGGAAAGACCTTTCATATCCTCATGACTCTTGGAATTCTAGTGTGTCATTTGGACTTCAAAACAAATCTTGAACTTATAAATGACTTTTGGACTTCTATACAATCTTTTTCCATATATGACTATGTGACTCTTCATGTTCTACATATGTCTCTTGGATTTCCACACATTACATTTTTTCCTTTCTTAAGAATACATCGTTACATTCCACATGATGATGTGGCATTTCACATGGAAACATATGACCATTATGATGACACTTGTATAAATTACAACTTAGCAATTATGACATGGACTTCATTATGAGGTGGAAATGCCAAGTTGTCTTCCTTTCTGCTTCATCTTGCATTCTTGGTGGTAGATTTGATATATGCTTCATATTCATGAAAGATCGTCTTTGTTTCTCATTTTCACCATACAAAGGTTATCTGATCAATATCAAAATCCTCTGAGTCATCATTCAATGTTTTCTTTCTATCTTGGTCCATGATTTGCTTCATGTCTCCATGTCAACTTTTTTTTGTTCTTCTCCACAAAAATTTATTTATGCTTTTTCCTTGCTATCTTCTATTAAGCACCACCTTGTCATGATAGGAAAGTATTCCTACTAATTAAAATCATTCATAATGAGGCAAATTAGTCTAAAAACATTTATTCTATCACTACTTAGCTCATGGAATGATCTGCTCATAATAGGGTTGTCAAAGGGTTAAAAGAATAGGTTTGATTAGGAGGGTATAGTTAAACTCATCAAGGCTCACAAGAGGCCTTCAATGTGCACTTGTGCACTAAAGCAAGAGAGATAGATCTCAAGGGTGTAGGGGTGCACTCTGAAGAGACACAGGAGTGACGCTTCAGTCCTTTAGGCCTTCAAGGTGCGCTCATATGCTCAAAGAGACTAATAATTCACAAGGACACACTCTGAAGAGACAAAGGAGTGAGGCTTCGTGCCTTCAAGCCTTCAAGGTGGGCTCATGCATTCATGAGGATAAGGAGGGTGAAAGGGTGCATACTAAAGAGACAAAGGATAAACATTCAGTCCTTTAGGGTGCTCTCATGCACTCAAAGAAGGCACAATTCTTTGTGAAAAAGGAGTGCATGAAAATTAGAGGCTTTGTGCTTTGTGATTGCACCTTGTCCTCTTAAATAAGGATGAAGATTCATTCTTCGTGATTGTGAAATGCACTCCAAGGATTCATGCTTCGTGAGTGAGCCATGTGCTCTAAGAGAAGAATGAAGCTTCATGCTTCGTGAATGCACCATGCGCTCTAAGGCTTCGTGCATTGTAAGTGTGCCATGCACTCTAAGAGAAGAATGAAGGTTCATGCTTCATGAGTCCACCGTGTGCTCAAGGAGGGCGTAGTTCTTCGATTCGAAGGATCACACTCATAGTACTGAAGTGCACTCATTGTTTTGAAGTGTGCTGAGGGTCTCAAAGTGTGTTTTTTAAGGCAAGAAGATCCTTGTTTTTCTAGAGTGTGATTTTTAGACGAGAGAAGGTCCTTGTTCTTCTAAAGTGCACTTTTTTCACTAAGAGTTTGAAGTTCATTGTTAGGCCCCTATACTACTAGTGTAACCCCTTATTGTTATTAGTACAACCCCCTTATTATATTGTTGTGCCCATGTAGTCCCCATATTGTTATTATTGTGCCCCATAGATGCCCACTATTATTATTATTTTGCCCTTACATTATTATTGTTATGTTCGCTTTGATTATATTATGACCCCTTAGACTCCTATATATATAGAAAGGAGGTCTTGTCATTTGTATTAGCCAAGAATTGTTCATCTGTGTAATGTAAAGGAGGTTGCCCCCTCGAAGAGGCTGAATTCTAAGGCATTCAAATATCTTTTCTATCTTTTTGTGAGCTGGTTTCATAACATTCACTTTGATGTTTTGAAGTGCACTTTGTTGTCTGAAAGTGTGCTTCATTGTTTTGAAGTGCAATCAAATTTGGAAGGGCATAGTTCTCTCCAATAGTGACTACTTGTTCATCATTGAGGGAGGCAACACAAGGCTAGGTGATTTATCCTTAGGAAGTACTAATGCACTATGAGAGGGACGAAACATTAGAAATACTTAGTGCACAAGTATGGGAGGAAAGATACGTTAATGAGTCTCATGAATAAGTTGTGCTTATCACCTACTAAGAGTATTAATGCCTTTATAACTTGCATTGGGCATAAGGACCAAGAAGAGCTCTCACAATGTGTGGGACCAACAAAGTAGGAGAAAAAAATGCATCCTAACACGACCCAAACACAGATCATACAAATAAATTCCATTAACACAAGCTAATGGAATGCACAAGACTCATGAACAATAGTCACGCCTTAAAACAACAATAAAGCAACACCTATTTCTAAGTGCGGCAGTTGAAATGACACATTAAAACACTTAGAACACAAGCTATGATAGAAGTGACAATTATGGAAAAAAGGTGCACTAAGCTATAGGAATGTGTCTAGTGCATATTTAAATGATATGTAAGACCATTTAATGCATAAGAGTGTGAAAAAACTAACTTAGGTGATACACAAAGGTGTGACACATGCAGGAGCGAAAACACAAAAACAAAACCTGTAACATGAGGAAAACATAATATGACACTTGCAAAATCTGAATGACCTTGAAAGAGACACATGAAAAAGCAAAGATAACATGAAAATGACACTTATTAAAGTGAAAATAGGAAAAAGCAACAGCCACAAATGTGAAAGTGAGAGTGAGAAAAAGAGACAAATGAAAATAATATTCCTAATAAAAGTATAAACACAACCAAAGTGAGGGGGATTGTTGATAGAAGTGCACACTAACTGTTGTCATGAGCTAAACATCACACATGCACTGTCTTGATGGAGGACACTATGCCTGTTAAAGCTTACATAAAGGAAGTGTTCTCATGAACACATTGAATGTTGTGCATGTGAGTGCAAGTGACTTGACATTTAAAACTAGGAAGAAGATTTAAATTATTTTCAAAACATCAAATGACCGTGGAGTAAGCATAAGAGATAGACTGTAAGATCCTTAGTAGGCTCCAAAATTCAAGTGTGTGCACAATTTTGGAGGGTTTTGATCGCAGTGACAAGAAGATGCTAAGGAAGAATAAAGTATAAATCGACCATAATTTGAGTTAGATCGATCAATATCATGCCAGGACAAAAATATCATGCAAACAGAAAAATGTGCATGCACAAAAGGGTCGAACAATAACAACTACTGGTAGGAAAAAAGTAAGAAGGCGATCCGACAGTTGTAAAAACTTATCAACGAACCTAAAAAAAACTTGTATAAGATAATAACAATAGAAACACCATCTACCATGAGAATAAATGGGAAAAATAACACTTATAAAAGAAAAAACGACAAAAAAAGATACAAAAAGCGACACATGCAAATCTTACCTAAAAAAGCACTGCGAACTAAGTCAAAACCTCCTTGATCTCATTGGGAAGGATAAACCTCGAATGTTGAGTGTTAAAATGAGCTCTAAGAGTGTCTATTCTATATATCTAGCCCCAATGAGGTTAAGTTAGGATTTATGATGTGCATGCCTATAATTAATGAAAAATTGACACTTGTCCAAAAGCTAAAATAGAAACTTTATGCCACTTGTCAAAAAATGAATATGGACTACATATTTTATAGGGATGGAAATTGGCTTGGTCTAGGAAATTGTGCAGTCACATTGGTAGAGGGAGATACACAATTCCCAACAACAAGGGATTGTGCAGTTCATTGTATCAGTGGATTGCACAGTCTTGACTGTGAGAGAGGGATAACACAATTTTTGTGCTCAGTGACTACCTATATTCAATAATTGCACAATTTTGATCCTCAAAGCATAACATAGTTTCCAATGATAAGGAGTTGAGTAGTTTCTACATAGAAGACCTGTAGTTGGTGTAATATAAGGGTGACAAATGACTTGTTTTTGAATGTTTCTTAGTTGTCGATGATAAAAATTAGTCATCATCAAGGTAACCCAACCAAGTCATGACAATCATTGAAATATTGTTTCTTCATAATACTCATATAAACAAAGGGACTACTTGACGATAATGAAAGATAATTTCTTATAAATAGAAGGGAGATTCCAAAATCAAAGCATAGGCACAAATTTTGGAGGGGTGTTGTAGCAACTAAAAAACAGTGAAAATAAGATAATGCAAAACTATTGGTGGAAAGCGCTTTGTGTACGTATTGTATATCGTTGTTATGCCACGCCTCACCATCTATAATATAGGTAGCTAATCTTATCAACACCAGCCATCCCGACACGATTCTCATCTGTCACCCCCATCTGCAAAAATATTCAAGTAATTCTAAATTTACAGGGTCCAAATTCCATTTGTTTGAGGTAATAAACATTCATGAGGGATTGGTGGAGGGAAGGTGCATAACTGAAGAGGTGGTGGTACTTTGTTGTTGTTAAAGGTAAAAGGATCATTAGATATCATTCTAGGAGCATTTGAATCTTTTTGATGGTGGAAATGGATTAGGAACCATACAAAATTCTTGGGCCACCCAAAATCTTGAAGCTTGACAATTGTAACCAGGAATTCCAAAAATTTCTACTGGATTTTTTCAAAATCCTACTGGAATTTCCATTTTTTTGGGGTGAAATTGTGGCATGATCATCTTTAGGGTTGAAATTCATTAATTGGCTAGTTTTGGAGATTTTTTTGGAAAAAATATTTCCCTATTTGGTTAAAAATTGGATTACTTTTTTATAGATATATGATTAAATTGATGACATTCCCCACAATTTACCAGTTTTAATAGTAAATTAGATGCTTTTATTGAATATTCACTGTACATTCTATATGTATGATTTTTCAAACTAGAATATTGGCCTATAATACTATACATACACATATATTTGAATCCTTAAAAAATATCCTTAAACAGAGTGTCTTACAATACAATACACCAGGCCAATACGATGACTTACTAATACCATATGCTAAAAAACTATCACCCATTTTCGTATGAAATATTTTTAATTAATCAATTTAATTAAAAATATATAAAGAACATAATTGCTTTTATGATATATTTTAACCTTTGATCTATGAATATTATTAAAAAATATATTAGAATATATCATGGAGGTTAAATCCCCCCATTCACTTAATAATTATTGACAACTAAGTTAAAATTCAAGAAGCCTTATTTCATGATGGCGGGGGTGCAGACGTTAAAGATAGTCTCTCCAATTTGATTACAATCTCCTCAATATCCGCCTCTCTTTCCCTTGTATTGTCTTCAAGCGTATCAGTCATTAAACTGATAGCTTCATTCCTTTTTTGAAGAGTCACAATCCTTCTAATTTATAATCAGTGGCAACAAATTTAAAATCACAATTTTAAACCGCCCTTACAACGAACTATATATTTATGATTATTGGTAAACTTACAAATGATTCAACCTTAGTTCAATAGACTCTCATTCCAATACCACGATGCCTTAATACCAAGGAACAACCATCGCTGGCTCAGACTACCTGAATGGATGAATGGGTTATGAAATAAATAATTGACAGAACGCTCTACTAATAAGCTGCATGCTGTTTAGAGCAAAACACCACAAGAAATTTACCACTATTCTGCGCTGGAACCCGTCGCCACAAGAAAATTATGCATTGTTCTGCGCTGGAACCCGCACTTGTAAGTTCAAAAGACACCATACAATGTAGAGAGCCCTCTCTCTCTCTCTGCGCAAACAATAACACAGTGATCCTTTTTTTATACTTGTTGATGCTTAAAATCGCAGCCAGTTCAAGGCCAAACAATCACAATTGTGCCTTCTGTTTTGACTTTATCGATGATATCAAAGCATCAGCCTCATCAATCTCTCCAATTTGAAACCCCCGGTTCTCCACGTGAATAGTTTAAGAAATACTAATGAATCCCATGTGCTACTGCCCTCTCCACGCCAATACAGTCACGCTTACAACTCAGGATTCGACCCAAAAGAATTAGGGAATAGTAATTCAAGTAAGGCATATAGTGATTCACACTTTTATCGCTGGAGAATACGCTCCCATTCAACTTTTAAATCGCTGGAGAATACAATTATACCTCTGTATTCAGAAAAATATATAAAGAACATTGCCACGTATCTACAACGTATAATGTTGTATAACTCTTTTTTAATCTGGAAATAGCACCAGTTTGAAACTATACCGCCACCATCACTACGCTGCCTTAACACACAAATATTTATATATATCACATGAAATTCAATCAAAACCCATGTTAAAAACTGCGCAATCGTCAAACTTTCGGCGATTTCAATTACCATTCACAATATAACATTCAATTCGTTACATGAGAGAAAGAATTTCACAAGAACACTACTGGCCTCCCTCCTCTAACCAGCATGGCGGCCAAGTCTCTTTTCTTATTCATAGGGATAGCTTTTCCTTATTACAAAAGCAGAACTTTACATAGCAAATTAAGGTTTTTTCTTTGTTTTTTTTTTTTTTACAACTAGTCTAGCATGCTACATGCTAAGTTTAACTAGAAAAAGATGGCATGCTTTATTCCTTGTCTAGTTCCTATTTTTTTTAACTAAAAAAAAATATAGAAACAGTAGGCCAAAGGATCCCACTCCTTGCCTGTAGATTTTTTTATTATTTTTGGAATAAATCGAAAGATTTTTCCCCTCCCAGTCAAATGCTCCTGCATCAGACTCCCAAGGTAGAAAAATTTCATGGTCTCCTGATCATGTGTCTTATGGTATTGATCTTCCTGGATCCCACACTTTGTTATGCAACCGTCCAAATGCTTGTTGCAGTCCAAATGCTTTATTCCTTTGCTGCCGCTGCATTTCCCTTGTCCTTTCCTCCATTTTCTTCTTCTTGTCATTCAGGTTCAAGTTCTGATTGATCTTGCTTGCTGCTATTTCTATTTTCCTCCATTTGGATCGCTGCATCATCAGCTCCCATATTTCTTCAATTTCTATGTCCAACTTACTGTTGTTGTTCCCAATTCTTGTTAATTCAGCTGCCACCATAGTTGTTGCTAACATTGATGTTTCTATTGTTAATGTTGCCTCAGTTGTCACCATAGATGTTGCTTCCGCTTCCGTCATAGATGTTGCTTCCGATGTCGCCATAGATGTTGCTACCTCCCAAGCTTCCTGTCCCTCTACAACATTCTTTGGCTCATCACCTGTAAACACAATCAAATTGTCAGCATTAAAATCACAAGACCCACTGGTCTCATTTGTCGATTCAGTCACCAACTTTTCTCTCTACAGCTCCAAGTCTTTTTCAGGACTCAAAAAATCTTCACTGGCTTTCTCCTCATCTTTCTCCGGAAATACTTCAGTATGCTGCTCTGAGTTCTTTTCCGACTCCTCTATCATCACATCAATATGCTGATTTGTATTCACCATGAGACTGTTAGCTAGTCTCGCTTTTCTACCATCTTCTGATTCATGACTATCATTCATAAAAACTCTCTTCCCTTGCTTCTTTAGCAATTTAACCTGCACATAAGTCCTCTGTCTCTCCAACTCTCTTCTCTGGAGATATAGTTTCCTATACAATTCAACAACTTCCTTAGGAGTAGAACTTGGAAACTTCACACGATTTTCCATATCGTCCTTAGTGCTTGACCCATCATCAGCCGGTCCTCCTTTCTCTGCATCAATATCATGATTAGATTCCTTCTTCTTCATCTCCTTCATAGATCTTGTTATCTCATCATTGATCTGAACTGCCTTCAGATTCAACTCTTCTTGAACAAATTCTAAAGCTTGTTCATCTCCCTGTTCTGTACCTGCAAACATGCGCAACTCATTAGTTTTTAAATCACAAGACTTTTCAGTCTTGACTACTTCCTCCATTATTTCACCAATGGAAACCTCCTCTTCCAACTCACCTGTTCTGAGTTCTTCCCTTCTCAACCGTACATCCATCATCTGCGCCAAGTATTCCTTTCCTCCAAGTAACAGAGTTTTTGAATTAGTCTTCTATCCCGGTACATCTTCTTCCTGCAAAGGCAACAATGTATGATTGACACCATCCTTTCCAAACTTGTAGGTGTTTCTCTTCCCATCATGTATGGCTGCTCTATCATATTGCCAAGGTCTTCCAAGCAATATGTGACACGTCCATAGGCATCACATCACAAACAATTTTATCTTTGTACTTGCCCACTTGAAATTCCACTTCACACTGTTCACTTACCAGCAGTTGATGTCCCTTTTGCAACCATGACACTTTATAAGGTGTTGGATGCTTCATTGTCTTCAGCTTCTACTTCTCTACTACTTCTGTAGAAACCAAATTATCAGTGCTGCCATTATCAATGATCATCTGGAAACATTTCCCTTGGACTTTGCACACTGTCCTAAATAAAGTCTTCCTTTGTGGTGGTTCAGCCATCTCCTTTGCTGGCTTAAGCAGGACTTTATTAAGTACCAGAGATTCTCCTCTTTCTGGTGTATTTACTTCTTCTGTTACTGCTGCCACTGGTGCCTCTTCCTCAGCTGGAGCAACAATTGCATTCCTCTGCTTTATTTCTGCATTCTCTGGGCACTCAAAAGCTCTATGTCCCAGCTTATTACATCTGTAACATCTTATTTCTCTGCCTCCTCCTTTGCCTCCTCTTCCTCTAGAAAAACTCCCTCTGCCTCTTGCATCACCTCCTGTGGGTGCATGCTGGGTTGAGCTACTGCTACCTCCTTCCTTAGGTGTTGTAGATCTTCCACTACCACCTTGACTTTCTTTTCCTCTGAAAGTCCCTCTCCCTCTTTCAGACTGCTTCCTCATGAGTTTTTCCTCAGCTTTCAGTGTTATCTGATAAGCTTCCTCTACTGTTTTAGGAGACAACAAACGTATCTCATCCTGAATGTCCATCCTGAGGTCATTCATATATCTAGCCACTTTCTCATCTGTGTCTTGGGCTTCTCCAGCTCTTATGCTCACCTTATAGAACTCTTCTGTGTATTCTTTTACTGTCAAGGCTCTCTGTCTAAGATTTTGCATTTGTCTAAATAATGTCTGTTGATAGTTACTGGGAAAAAATTTACCTTTTAACTTTGCTACCATTCTGCTCCAATTCTTGATTGACTTCTTACCCAGTCTCCTCCTTTCTGCCTGCACACCATCCCACCAGAGTGTTTCATGGCCTTTTAATTTGGTGAAAAAAAAATTTACTCTCTTCTCATCTTCCATTTCTTCATAATTGAAGAATTTCTCCATGCTATTGATCCAGTCGATCAATTCTTCTGGATTCAGTCCTCCTTGGTATACATGTACTAATTGGTTCCATGGCCTGGCTGTGGATTTCGACACTGACTGAAATAACCTCATCTCAGGAGTAACCTGTGTAGTTTCCTCCTCTGTAGCTTCAATTTCGGGCTCACTGACATCTCCATCATCTATGTTTCTGTCTGAGGTTAACGCATCCAATCTAGCTCGCAGCTCTTCTAGGCTTTCCATTATTTCAGCATTTGCAACAGGCCATCCTCTTCCACCATGTCCTTGTCCTCGTCCTCTTCCAACTCTGAAGGCCATCCTTCTCCTGCTCCTGAGATTCAATTCAATGTCAGTTGTTGGCTCTGATACCACTAATGATGGCGGGGGTGCAAAAGTTAAAGATAGTCTCTCCAATTTGATTACAATCTCCTCAATATCTGCCTCTCTTTCCCTTGTATTGTCTTCAAGCGTATCAGTCATTAAACTAATAGATTCATTCCTTTTTTGAAGAGTCACAATCCTTCTAATTTATAATCAGAGGCAACAAATTTAAAATCACAATTTTAAACCGCCCTTACAAGGAACTATATATTTATGATTATTGGCAACCTTACAAATGATTCAACCTTAGTTCAATAGACTCTCATTCCAATACCACGATGCCTTAACACCAAGGAACAACCATTGCTGGCTCAGACTACCTGAATGGATGAATGGGTTATGGAATAAATAATTGACAGAACACTCTACTAATAAGCTGCATGCTGTTTAGAGCAAAACACCACAAGAAATTTACCACTGTTCTGCATTGGAACCCGTCGCCACAAGAAAATTACACACTGTTCTGTGCTGGAACCCGCACTTGTAAGTTCAAACGACACCATACAATGTAGAGAGCCCTCTCTCTCTCTGCGCAAACAATAACACAATGATCCTTTCTTTATACTTGTTGACGCTTAAAATCGCAGCCAGTTCAAGGCCAAACAATCACAGTTGTGCCTTCTGTTTTGACTTTATCGCTGATATCAAAGCATCAGCTTCATCAATCTCTCCAATTTGAAACCCCCAATGCTCCACGCGAATAGTTTAAGAAATACTAATGAATCCCACGTGCTACTGCCCTCTCCACGCCAATACAGTCACGCTTACAACTCAGGATTCGACCCAAAAGAATTAGGGAATAGTCCTCCACGTAAGGCATATAATGATTCACACTTTTATCACTAGAGAATATGCTCCCATTCAACTTTTAAATCGCTGGAGGATACACTTATACCTCTGTATTCGGAAAAATATATAACACTGCCACGTATCTACAACATATAATGTTGTATAACTCTTTTTTAATCTGGAAATAGTGCCGGTTTGAAACTATACCGCCACCGTCACTACGCTGCCTTAACACAAAAATATTTATATATATCACATGAAATTCAATCAAAACCCATGTTAAAAACTGCACAATTCTCAAACTTTTGGCGATTTCAATTACCATTCACAATATAACATTCAATTCATTACATGAGAGAAAGAATTTCACAAGAACACTACTGGCCTCCCTCCTCTAACCAGCATGGCGGCCAAGTCTCTTTTCTTATTCATAGGGATAGCTTTTCCTTATTACAAAAGCAGAACTTTACATAGAAAATTAAGGTTTTTTCTTTGTTTTTTTTTTTTACAACTAGTCTAGCATGCTTTATACTAAGTTTAACTAGAAAAAGATGGCATGTTTTATTCCTTGTCTAGTTCCTAATTTTTTTAACTAAAAAAAAACATAGAAACAGCAGGCAAAAGGATCCCACTCCTTGCCTGTAGATTTTTTTTTTTTTTTTTTTGGAATAAATCGAAAGATTTTTCCCCTCTGAGTCACATGCTCCTGCATCATTTCAAAATAGACACATGTCAAATTTGATTTTCTTTAATATATATATTTTGAGATATATCATAATAAAGTTTACAATGTTATTTGTTATTTGTAAATTGATATTTGTTTGTTCTTTAGAGTTTATTGTAAAGTATCATATATCGTTATTAACTTGATCGCTATGTTGTCATTCACAAGGTCTTGATCTCCTTGATCTCTTCCAACAAAGTGCCAAGACAATCCAATTTGTCAACTTATTTATCAGTCTTCTCTTCTCAATTTTCTCTCTTTTCACTGATTTTTTTCAATTTTCTACAACTTATTTTTCCCATTTTTGTGCCTTTAGACGATTATGGTGACACTATCTTACAAGATTTCCCATAATTCTAGACAAAATGTATCCATTAAGATTCAGAAGTACAAAATTTTGAGCCGAGATGCTCATTCTACAACCTAGTGTGAAGGTGATGTATAAGTATGTGAGTCTTCAACTTGGAGTTGACATGTGTCCCTCTTAAAATAAAAATAAAATATTCTCTAAATAGAAAAGCAATGTCAGCGATAATAAAAAAGAAAAAAATACTATGCATGTTTAATTAGTTATCCATATGACCTAATATAATTTCAAAAAATATGTGAGTAAGATGTTCAAGCCTTATACTTTTCAAAAATACTTTAACAAGTGATATCAATATAAAAAAAATATTAAAAGAAAATATTGTATGTTGTATAGAATAAAATATCCAATGTGGGTTATTAATAAAATATTTTAATATGAATTAATATTGATGTATACTTAAAAATATATTAATACAAAAAAGCCATTTTATTATGTGTTGATAAAATGACTCAATGCATGTATTATGTAGTCTCTATAACATTCAAAAATTACACATTGTTTTTTGCACTCTAAAATAAGTATGCACATGAAGAAATTTGATCCCTCTCGGCTCATGTTAGATCTATGCTTAAGATGGATCTATGTTGGTAGTAAGCATGAGTTCTAGCATAAGGTCATTATAACTAGAAAGGACATTATAACTGTAAATTTAGTTCCAAACATTTCTTAATGAAAATAAGTTGCATAGGTAGAGTTTAAAATGTAGGAAAAAAAGGAAAAAAAAAACTAAATATTGTGAACAAATAATAGAAATTTGGACTCTTCATACATTTGTTTAGATGCTTGAATTAATTGCAATATTGTTTTTATTTTTAGCTTCGCTCTTTGATATTCTATTTGTGGGTTTTCTTTCTGCCATGTGATATATATGTCTAAATATCTTACATTTAAGTATTAATACGGAGTTTTTAGACTTGTGAAATGCAAACATATTATGTGCAAAATTAGATTGTTTGTATAATATTGATTATTGATCACAAGTTCTTAAACTTTTGAAATGCAAACACAATATGTGTAGGATTGGATTATTTGTAACATTTATCTACTTTGAACCACCTTTGAAAACCGATAAATAGAACTAATTTAGGAAAATGAAAGCACTAAACAATATTGCATAAAGGAAACACTCTTGCATGAAATAAAAAACTAACTATATTTGTCTACTTTGAATAATGATAAATAGGACTAATTTAGGAAAATGAAAGCACTAAAGACTCTTGCATAAAGGAAAAATTGTTGTATGAAATAAAAGAACTAACTAAAATCACTCTTTGTGATGATCATACTTAGGCACTGATCATGCCATGCAGCCAAGTTATCTCTTTGCATATCTCGAAGTTTCCATCTTTCAATAAATCATCATTCCATTATTGGTAAGTTAAGGTACGAACTCAATTAAATTGTAGAAAATATAAACACATCACATTTCATGAATGAAAAGATAAACATGAAATCTAATTGCACAAAGAAGAGAGGATTCATTATTGTTTAGTTGGGGAAGGATATTGTAATTTTCTCATTGAATTCATGTCAAAGCTTGTGAATCCCTAAACCATAATTAATATTGCATAATATTTTCTCACATATCAATGGTGATAATTAGTCATTTAGATTTATATTGAGTGGTTGTGAGGAATGTTTCTTATCCTCCCTACCCAAATTCAATTTTCACAATTGACATGTTAAACATATTATTGTAATGACTTCAGGCTTGGCTACATGGAAAAAAATCAATAATGACAATTAGTGTGCTAATGTATGATTTCTTGGGTAATGAGTTCCTCAACATCTTAATACCCATAATTTTATATGTGACTAACATAAATAGTTAGCTAATACGAAACAACACATTCATTCAATCAATGGAGACAATTAATTAATGATGGATCATCCCCTGCATGGACTTGTTATATAGATTCATGAGTAATGAATCCATCAACATCCTAATTCCAATAATATTATATATGACTAACAAGAATGGTTAGCTAATGCGAAACAAGGAATTCATTCAATGAATGGAGACAATTAATTAATGATGCATCATCATCTACTTGGGCTTGTTATATAGATTCACGACTAATGAATTCTTCAACATCCCATTTCCAATAATATTATATGTGACTAACATAAATGATTAGCAAATAAGAAACAATAAATTAGCTAATAGGAAATAACACATTCATTCATTGTAGTGGACTTAATTAAAAAAGATTTTGTCAGCACAAAATAATTATCAAAGTAATGCAAATAAACACAAAGTGCTTAGGCAACAGAACTCAAAACATTGACTTTCACAAGAAATGCAAATAAAGATAAAATGCTTAATCAATATGACACAATATCTTAAAAGACAAATTCATCGATTACAAAGGTCTTAATTGATAATAAAATAATGTAATTCTAAAGAAAAATTACTTAGTATGCGAGAAGAATATGACCATAAGAGTCTAGATACAACAAAGATAAAGATAAAGTGATTAATTAATATAACATGATGTTTCAAAGATCAAATTCATTGATTTAAAAAATTTGCAACAAAATAAAGTATTGAAGCTAGAGATAAATAATACAAAGTATGAAAAGGAAGGATGAAAAATGATACAATATGAATGGGTAAACCGATCTGAAACAAAAATGTTGTAGTATAATACATTTAAATTAGTATATTTAAAGTACATTTAAACTAATATATTTAAAATAATATATTGTATGGTTTACTATACAAATAATGTTGTAATATAAAAAAATTTGTATTTCTAAACTATCAAATTGTAAAATATTTAAATACCTAAAATATATGTTGTAGGTACATAACATGTATATACTATGGATATAGTTTCGTATCAAAATTAAGTATAAAAAATAATTTATAAAGTGAGAGGTAATATATTTTTGCACCATAGAGGTAAATGTAAATGTGAGTCAGCAGAAGTAAATGTTGTCACAGATTGGTTACATTTATAACTAATAAAATAATACTTACATTAATAAAATAAAAAATAACAATAAAAAAATTTAATGTAGGATATAAATAAAGTACCTCAATTGCCGCGTTAATATTGCATCAATTTTATATAGAGATAAAGCAATTGGAAGTGTATATATATAGAGAGAGAGAGAGAAAATGTAATTTTTATTATGATAATAGGGAATAAAAATTACATTTCTTAGACATACCATATTTGTATGCAAACTAGAGCACTTACATGTCTAATACAAGTGACAAATATTTGTCGAAAAGAAATCTGGGTAAAAAACCCTAGGGACAACATAATACATATATAGAGCAGAGGAAAAAAAAACCACGACATGCGGGCCTGCTAAAAGTAAAACCCTAGGACATGTAGGCCCTCAATAGTCCTAATAGGGAGCGAAAACAAAACTAAGCATCTACTATCACCACATGGATGAACAGTAAAAATCAAGGACTCGTAAAGAAACCTAGGCCAAAAAAATGACAAGCCACAGACTAGAAAAACCCAACAAAACTAAGAAAGAAAACAAATAAAATTAGGGCATAATATGCCCTGCTAGATTAAAATGAGACCCAAAAACAAGCCTCATGAAAATAAAAAAACTGGGTTGTGCATTCTAGTGGAAAACCACAATGGAAACTCTACAATGAAACTGTGAAGGCAGCCATTGGAAAAAGAATTGTGGCGAGAAGTATCTAAGATGTGGTGCATCCAATACGCAATAAAGCCTGGAACCAATGCCAACGCCAGAAAGAAGCTACAAGACCACCAATATAACCTTAACCTACCAAAAAATGATTAATCCATAAGATTACAACCAATCATGGTGAAAAAAGTCTCGAAGTAGAGAGTCAAGAAATAGAGTGACTACCTAGATCATCACCCCCTCAACTCTTCCACGATGGACTAGACAACGACTAACATAACACTGTGGACAACACTTGCAAGGAAAACAACCACGACAAAAAATATATGGGATGCACGAACTAGGGTTGGAGCAAACTCCCTAGCGTAGGATTAAAGATCTATTGATCCTTAATGAATTAAAAATAAAAAATAATTTACTTTTTAGTATAAAAGGTATGTCCTTCCTTCACCAATGGATATGGAATTGATAGATAAAATATAAAAATAATATTATTGATATAATATCATGTGCATTTCATTATATGTTCAGTTGACATGTAAATATTTAAAACAAAAATATATTAATAAAATATTTCAAATGTCCATATTAAATAACATAATTTCATATCAACTTTATAAAGAGAAAATAAAATTAAGTTAAATTAAATGATTTCTTATATTTTCACTTTTTGGAAAATGGTTAATTTATTCCATTCTTAAGGTGGAGTTGATATATAATATTTTAAAAATATTAGTTAAAAAATTAATGTAAGTCATAAACCAAATAGTCCAAGATGCATGTTGAGTAAAAGACTTTAACATCAAATACTTTGTCCTTTGTAAATTCAACAATGATGAGGCTACATCATAGTCATGTTCAATAATAACACCCGAATAGGGTGGGGAATTCAATTGGTGACTTAAAATCTAGGATTGCCTTAACAACACACCCAATCACTGTCTATCCAAGACCCCATGGACTTTAAAATCAAATAATTATTCCATTCATAACTTATTTTTAATAGAAGGTACAAGGAAGATTTGTAATTTCTTCAATGTTTAATATGGAGTTGACAAGTAACATTTAAAAAAATATTAATAATGGAGATTACACACAGACACACATAATTGGAGAGAGATATTTTTTCTACTTTCAAATATGAGGGGCATGTATGAATCTATCAATAGGTGAGAGAAACCAAATCTCCCGAACCTTTTTCTCAAGCTTTTCATTCAAGAAAAGGTTTTCATCTTGAGAGATTTGATCCCTCTTTGCTCTTGTTAGGTATAGAGTTAATATGAATCTATGTTTGTTATATAATTTTTGTAATAATTGTGAAGAAAAAGGCTTGTCATTTTTTTTTCAAAAGAGAGAGTAGATTTGCATTAATATTTAGAGCTAGCTTCAAGGCCACAACCCATACACAAGTCTTCATTTTTAAGGATTAAATTTCTTTCAAAATCCCTTACCATGGCTAGCCTATTCTTATGGCTATTTTTTCGTATAGTTCTAAAAATATGCCTATTATAAACCTTACAAAAATTGCGTAACAAGAGCTTGTATCTATATAACATTAGCAAAATTCATATAATGAAAATTATCTAGCAAAGGAGGTCCATGCTTAAATAGATTCATCTCAGTCTTGAGTGTGTTATTCATTGTCTGCTACATCTGCCCTATGAGATGCACTTTCATTTTTTCCGAGGCTCTGTGTTGGTCCCTACTTCCTCCTTGGAAGATTGAACACCACCAATAGAGTTTCCTTTAATTTTAGCCACCTTACTGCCCAAAATTTCCAATTGGGGATGAACCTCTTCTTGTAACATTTCCAATTTGCTTAGCAACAATACAAACTTAGTATTTATTAACAATTGAAAGGTTTCCATCTCCTCTTCTTTTATAATTCCTCTATAATTCAGTGTCTTCAATAGACCATTGAGTGTCTCCAATAATTTAGGCAAGCGCTGATTCAATTATTCCTATTCCTCCTCGTAAACTGATGTCTCAAACTTTGCCAAGGTGCAACTATGTTGTTCTATGCTCCTGGTCCCAAGAATTAACAACCAAATATGCCCTCGAATGGAGTAGATTCACAATGGAAAGAGCGATTGTAGAATAACAACGATGAGCCCTATATAACCTCGAATGCCCCTATCCCTTCATCTTGAAGCATTAAATTGTAATGTTTCCAAATTCATCTTAGTTTCTTGTTTGATTGCTTGGTTTAACGATCAAAGGATATAGAAAGGAGGATATATTAACTCCAAGCTATGCCAAATTGAATGTTGTATAAAAGCTGAGGTACTGATCGCTTGTGTGAGTGCTTCCATTCTCAATAAATAAAAATATAATGCATCCTCTACCTGCATGCATTTTTCACTTGATGCCAGATTTTAAGATGGAAAAGGCAAGCGTCCATTCCCATTGATTTGATTGGATGGGTATTAAATTCTAGCCACCCTTCCATCGATGCAATCATTATATGGTTTATTTTAATTTGTTTTTTCAAGGGAGATATGAGTCCCTGCTTCTTTCTATTGCTAACATGGTCCTTCTTTCGTGTATATCATTTATAACCATATTTTATGTCCTTAATTTTTTCTAGTGATTCATGTAAGAGGGGCATTTAATATTCAATGATCCACTTCTAGGACCCCTTGCTCCATGGTGGTACTTTTGTTCACTAGGAAGTATGCATTTTCATTCAAATACCATAAACATGATAAAAATAATTTTTTTCAAATCTCAATATTCACAATGTAATTCTTTGAACAATAGGGGGAAGAGCTTGATTGTGCGGTCCTCTAGATTTTCGCACCTGATGAATGACTATCATAGAGTCTCCAAACACTAATACTTTGGAATTTTTATTTTCAATTTCTATTTCCATGCCTTGCCATAGTGTTAGGAATTTAGCTTGATTATTGGATGCTATATCAAAGCCCCAATCATATTGGTACTTCGTTGATTGTTGGGACAAAGGATAACCCCTTCAAATCTTGCCACCCCTAGATTTCCTTTTGAGGCTCTATTGAACAATAAAGAATACTAATTCCTTTCTTTATGCCATTGTTGGAATCCCTACTAGTTTTTATGAATGCATAAATTCTTTTGATTAAATGGATAAAAATTGAAGCTGCTAGCATGATTTGGCAGCTTTCCTACTCTGATCCATTCCTTTTCCACCAATTTTAGACATTTTAGATTATATTTGTTATAACCACGAATTTTGACTGCCTCAAATAATAGACTTGTTACCTTATGTGCCACTGAGATGGGATCAAGTTGTTCTCCTTTGAATATGGCTTTGTTCCTAGCAATCTAGATTGACCAACAAATATATTTTGGGAGTGCTTCCCAACACCATAATGTAAAGGAATGTGCCTTCCTTTCCTAAGGGAGTTTAATGTGCCACATTTCAAACATTTCGTCCCATGTTCCTAGATTTCCATTAATACGAATTACATTTGAAAATATTCCTTTCCATATAAGAAAAGGGACACTGTCTAAACACGTGTGTAATATCCTCCTCCACTTCTATGCACAATACACACCTCAAGGGGCCTTGAATGCTCCTTTTTCATTTCTCTACAGTTAAATTTTTTTAATGATTTAAGGCCTGACATAATGATTTAATTGTAGGGATCCCATTGGTATTCCATATTTTACTCCAAATATTATTAGGGACTAGGTGGGCCAACATTTTGACCAATATTTCACATCCCTCTTTAACAATATATCCCCAGCGAGAATTTATTCTCCATGTTCACTGATATCGAGAGGTGACTAAAATTGAGGCCATTCCTTTTAGATTCCATATTAGGACTTCCCCTTGATGTTGGAGGTTTGGGGGTAATTTGGGACATCTCTAATCTTTCCAAATTCCAAGGTCATCCCAAATTCGTGAAGGCCTTCTGGTTGTTTGAGGGGTCCTTCTTGTGAGAAGTTGTCATTCCATTTACTGATACAGGCTCCATTTCTAGTGCAACAACTAAGGTGATCAAGGATTAATGGAGCAACCTCTTTACATAATTTCCGAATTTTGGATCCTATGCCAACCCATTCTACTGCTTCAACTCTGAGAATTTGTTTTTTGTGGAAGTATTTTCTAAGAAAAGCCTACTTCCACCATTCTTTGGAATTGGATAACAAGTGTCACACTAAAATTTCCCCAAGCACGAGATTCATAAAGTGAGCATCCTTGATAGACAAATATCCATACATTCTTGGGAGCTAAACAACATTTTATTTCACCAAATGAACTTTTTTTTGTTATATTTTCCCCCTCGCCACAATTTTTTTCGGATGAGAAATCCTATTTGATTGAACATAGATTTGGGTGCTAATAGACCAGAGTGAAAAATAACAAAAGTGTAGATAATACTGATTTACTTAAAATTGTTCGCCCCATTGTATTGAGCCATTGCAACCCCCGATATTGAATTCTCTTTTTAAATTTATGTAAAAGATAACTCCAATATTTATTACTCGAAGTACCAATTGATATAGGGATTCAAAAATACTTGAAGAATATCCACCCAGTCTCTATTCGAAATTCAAGAGAACTAGAAATTTCTCACATTGTTGTATCTAAGCGATTCCATCCATATATTTGACTCTTATTTTTATTCACAAGGCCTATTGAGCGATCAAGGTATGAGTCAAGCACTTGCTTCAATATAGAGGAAATTATTTTTGAGTCCCCCCATAAGAAGTGTGTCATCCGTGAATTGAGAATGATTTACCTCTTTTACGTTTTGATTAATACTAAGTCCCCTCAATCTACCTTCCAATCTCGCTAATTCCAAATTTCTGCTTAAGATTTATTCAACTAGTATATACAGAAGGAGGGAAAGAAGGAAACCTTGTATTAATTCCGTTGAAGTAGAGACGAAGGAGAATTCATGCCTTTAACTAATGGAGCTATCCAAGGTGTGCCAATACAAACCTTTACCCATATAACAAATTCAAAGCTAAAGCCAAAATTTTCCTTGACACGCAATAGGAAAGAGTGTCTTACCCCATGAAATACGTTGACCATGTCCAATTTGATGATGATGCCTGACTCCCCTCTTTATTTCTTGAGTGGGTGACCTTTTGGACCAATAGAACATTGTCCAAAATTTGGTGATTCTACAAAAATCCAACTTGATTTTCTAAAATTAATGCCGATAAGGTTCTCTATAATCGATTTGCTTTAATTTTTATGAGGATATTTTATGTTGCATTAAATAGGGAGATGGTTTGAAAGAAAATAAATTAACGGGCCTTGATTATTTAAGGATCAATACAAGAAAGGAGGAATTTGTGCCTCCTCCCAATTTGTCCTTTTTCCTAAAGTATTTAAGCATTCCCATTAAATTCTTTTTAATCAGATTCCAAAAGCTCTGTATAAACTAATGGTCAAGTCTTCTAGTCTAGGGGCCTTATATGAATCCAAAGACCAAATAGCCTCAATAACTTCTTTCTCCTCAATATTATTCATAAGTTGTTTATTTTCATGATTAAAGACAAGTGTTGGGATACTTGAGAGGAATTCCTTTACTTTTTTGGGATCATTTTCTTTGTCCTTAAAATATAATGCTTGGAAGTGTAGATATGCTTTATGCTTTATCTTGGGGAAAGATAAAATCTTTGGCTTTCCTTTTGGGATGATTTCTTTCACTTGGTTGCATGTTTCCCTTGCATTGGCTTGATTGTGAAAATAGGATGTGTTCTAATCACCATCCTAAAGCCATGGACTACATGATTTGAGCCTCCAATAGTTTTCCTCTTGTCTATTTACTTTATGGATCTTTTGGCTTAACTCCTTTTCCTTCACTATATACGACTCCACCACTGACCCAATCTCCATTGAGAGATAGTGCTCCTCTAATTGCTTGATAAGTTCTTATTTTTCTTGACCAGGGGGTTTGTAATTTTTCTTTACCCATGATTTGAGGGTCTATTTGATTGCTCTTAACTTGGATTCCAAAATGAAAGTTGGGGATCCAACTACTATGCTTATCCATGTCCGTTTTATGATATCTACAACCCCCTCATTCTGTAGCCATCTTGGATTGTAGCGGAATGGAATCAGGCCCAAATCTCTTTTGTGATCCATCTCCAATTCTATTCACCTATGATTCGAGTCACCTTATGCTAAGATTGAAGAGGTACACTCTATTACTTTAATTAAAAAATTGACATGCAATATGAATTGATCCAACCTATATGCCCATTTCTAGAAGAGTTGGGCTTACATCCTCCTGAATTATTAACTCCTTGATCTCTATTTTCCATATATATGAAAGCTTCTATGATTTGAGGTTGTGCTGGTTCATCCAAATCTACCCCTACCCAACTATAATCCTCCTCCAATTAACCCATAAATCTAATCCTTTTTAACTAAATTAACACATTTTGACCATATTAAAATATAACTTAACAATAATCATCTTTTGAAAATATCTACCTAGAACATTATATAAGAAACCTTAATAATAAACAATCAAATCATATAATTAAAAGTATTAAATAATAATTTAGGTACAAACATACTAAAATCAATTATAATAAGACAAAACAATAATAACAATTCATCAAATAGAATGACTAAAGGGTTAATTAAAACAATTAGGATAGGACAATGCCTCCTAAAACAAATTAAAAATTAAAACAAAAACAAGTAAGATCATAACAATTAATATCAAGAATTAATTAAAATAATAAAACAAATAAATATAAATACAAACCTTACTTATGTATTTTAATTTTAATTAATAGATTAATAATAACATATACAATTTAATTTTAATTAAATAAATTTACATGGATATGTAATTTTAAATTTTAATTATAAATTAATTAAGAATTTAAATAATTATTAATAAATATTTAGGATTAAAGATAATTAAATAAATTCAATCAACATATTAAGTAAAGATTAATTAATAAATAACAGGACATGTATTTAATTTTAATAAATTGATTAAACTAAAAACAATTTGAAATTAAACTAAACGAATTATTAACATAACTAGAGATAGGGAATATGCATTTAATTTTAATTTTAATTTAAATTAATAAAATTAAAAATATATTCATTAAAAAGAACAACACCATCCTAACAAATTAAAAAATTAAAAAAAAACATAAACAAATAGATCTCAACAAATTAAAATTAATAACAAATAATATTAATAATTAATTAAATATGTTAGTTCAATCTTAATTAACAAATTAATTAAAATTATAAAAATTAAAAGAAAACAATAAATTTAAAAATCAATAAATTAAATTTAATTAAAGCTTAAATATAATTAAAAAAAAAATGTAATTAAAACATGAAATAATTAGTACTAATGAAATTAAACAATAATACAATTAAATAGAACAATTAAAATAATTTAAAGACTTGTCAACTAAGCATCTCATGCATCTCTATAGATATTTGGCAAATAAGACCAGTGTCTCAATTAATTCTCTCACATCCTGAAGATGAACCACCATCGCTGGTTCAAAACGTCGATCTAAAAAGAAATTAAATGCGATGGATCCAGAAGAAAATCTACACAAACATGAAACTGGCAGAAACCTCAAAGACAAAACATTTCTATCTTCTTTTGTTTCAAAGAGAAAAACAAAAAATCCATCATCGCAAGCAAAGAATCTAATGTTACCTTTCGTCATTTTTTTCTAGACTTTGTCTATCCACTAATCCATTGATTTTGAGGACGATCACATACCCATGAAATTTCCAAATAAGGCCATATCCATGAAATTTAGAGTTGTTCGACGAAATCCGATCGAGAGAGCAATGTAGGGAATGTTTTCTGCCCTCTTAACAAAGTGAGAATGATTCTCTTTTCCCCGTGACATTTTCTTGAGAGAGGCCACAAGGGCCTAAAAAGCAGTTGCACCCGGATTGGAGGGGAAGAAGCCCCCTTTGAGCCTATCTCCATGGAGGCACAACAAATCTCTTGCCAAAAATTACAAGGTTGGGGTTTTTGCAAAAAACTTGTCAAAAAAATAATTAATATTCTAAAATTCAAAATGACAACTTAAATTAAAGAAAAAATATCTAAAAATATGAAAATAAATAGATAAAAAATTATATCTTATTACATTCTTCTTAAAAATTTATGAACATATACACATAACTAAATTTGTAAAATCTCAAATATAAAGTGATAAAATCTAAAATATAAATTCATATTTACCATGAGCTGCATTAAAGATTTTCATAAATTTCATGAAAATTATTAATTTAAAATTTTACACAAGAAAGTTACCCATATATTACTCTTCTACGTGTGACAATTAATCTAATATATTACTCTTTTTATGTGTAACAATTCATCTGATTAAA